>LUCH01001720.1:42912-88730 GCA_013368495.1 Paragonimus heterotremus
AAACAGTTTGTGTTGACACTGCAGCTGTCTTTGTAGTCAGCATTCCCATTTGTTTAATCTTCATTTTCGTGTCTGTCTGTCTAATCCCTTAAGCCATCATTTCCGCCCTACGGAACCTTATCTTAATGTTTAAAATTAGTTACATGTCCATGGGTGATCAGAATGTACGAAATGTTACTCCGGAGAACATCCCATGGTTTACGTCTTCTCATTGCCTTATTCAAGGTCTTAAAATGCTGTCGTCTCACATTTTTCTTCAAAATTTTATTGAGGGTTTAAATCAAAATAGTAAAAGTTTGTGTCCATGCCTCTTGGTTTCTGTTGCCGTTAAGGTATCGTGTTTCATATTATGATCATATTAACCCGACGTACTTAAGAAATCGTCGCTAACTATATCCGTTGGATTGTCAAATATTGCAGCGGTGAGCTATCACTCTGAGGGTTATCCGGTCGTGCAGCCATCATGCAGCTCTCAATGTACTTTGATTTATGTTTGACCTCGGTCTGCTTATCTGGGTTTGTTCCCGCTCGGCTGCTAACATTGCGGACCACATTCTCACAGACAGGCGCGTTGCTTGCAAATGTGAACTTGATCCACGCATATAAATGTTTTTGATGATTTCTGTTTCTGGCTGCTACCTTTGACGATTGGTATATCAATACATCCTTGTTAGTCGGAATGTTGTTCGGTTTGCATTCTGTTTTTTCTTGATGCTTAGAAGATTACTCATCCGAATGCTTCACTTTACATGGTGCCGCAATTTGTGAAACATAACTCTACTGAGAATTCGCTAACAACTCCTTTTTCTATTAAAGAAACTCCAGAAATGTAAAGTTCACAACATGATCGTTGTTGAGACAACATTTGATGGGACATCCTGGTCTTCTGTGTGTGCAAATGATATAGTTCGGGCGCCTCCTGTATACAGGGTGTTTTTAAGCCATCGAATGTACTACATCGTGGGTTGAAGTTTGTATTCTAGCTCACAGAGTGATTAAAAACTTTGCGAGATGAGGCCGCATCAAGTGCAGCGATGTAAAGATCTCAAAATGCTCGACAGTCTTCTAATAATCTCCATGTTGCCTTTGAACGTACTGCTGTCTACATGCACTGCACAAATTCTCTACAGCCTTCCTTCCATATCGAGTTTCCATGTGCTGTTATTCGCACTCAGCGATTTCGACTATACTGTTTTATCCTTATGATGTACTTTTCAACATGTATCGACCAGTTCTATGTGGAGTTGAACGATCAGTGATGGGAGATATTTCGTGTCCAATGTCCCTCACTTGCTGTCATCATCACGGTGACTCGGCTTAGTCGTGGTTATCGTGGTCGGGTATGTGCTCACATCATGTCGTGGGCAGTGATAGTAAACGAAATGTTAACACATCGCAAAATATATATTCCTTACGCTCAAATGAAGTTGTTCAAGCGAATCCAGTGCTTCAAAACTGTGCCATATTCAAAACAGATCACCGAAAACCCTAAGGGTGATATATGCACGTATTTTTTATTGGCTTCTCCGTATCATACTCCATCATCATCATCATCATAACAGCCGTAAGCCTGACCAAAATGAACTGTGGCTCGAGCCGCCGCTCACCCCAACAGTGACGTGGAATACCCTAGAAGAAAACGTTACCAAGAAGGTTGAAAATTATTAAAAGAAAACTAAGCGGAAGAATTAAAAATGGTATGGATACAGGAACACCATTGATTGCGACACACCGCCACCTTAGATAGCGTCTTTAACCAGCGATTTGGGTGATCACGAGGACCCCCTCCAGGCAGGCGACACCTACCCACTTTGATTAGGAGAGCAGTCGGGGTCTTCAGATTTCGTGACCACGTTGTTTCTTGATCACCAAGGGGTTTCACCCTACTGTTGGTAGTCTCAGTATATGATGCCCGGTACGGTAAACGATCAGCTAGTTTAACTCATTTCTTACTGATCAACCCTGGTGGTTCATATAAAACTGAATCACCTTATTGCAAATTTAGCACTAACGAGTCAGTACGAAACACATGCATGTACCACTTCTTGTGATCTGACATTTCTACACTTTTGAAAAGAACTAGAACTAGAATTGTTTTAGAAAAATAAGTGATAAGCTGTCGTTACGGTTTGGACGGACAGCTTAAGACATTGGACTGCAAAACGTTTTGAATCCCTCATGTTTTGTGGTGGGGTGATAAATACTGTACTGTTTTGAAATGGTCGCAGATCACCAGTACATTACTATCCCCAGACTAGGAGGTTTGTCCCATCTTTTTCAGTCGTTCGACCAATGGTTTCTCACAGTCTTTACGTGAAATTCATCAGCCATTGCTTGAGTTTTTGTCAATATCATAAAGTGAAAATTTGTTCAGTCGTCCTTTCGGTTGTTCTACCGTTCGCTTGCGTCCCCAAATCGTAATACCAGTCCACAACTTAGCGAGAGTTCTCTTTAAGCTCCGCGTTCGTCATATCTCGTTGTACTCACTTGTTGCAGACCTTCGTGTTACTTTTCACCCGTTAAGCCAATATCATTCAGCGATGGTTCGGCCGATTTTTTTTAAATTCGTAAATCACACACCGTTCTCCACAGTTGTTTTGAGATATCTTGTGGATTATGAAATTCATACGTATTCACCAAAAGCGTTTATTAACACTGCCGTTTTCCTCAGTACTTAGCAGTTTCACTCTCATCGCTAGATCCAAGCAGCTCGTCTAGCATTACTGCTTGTTAGGAGTTCTTAGTTTGAATACCAGTTTACTTCCGTAGGTTTGAGAGAACATAACGTCTGAGCAAATGCCCTGTCAAAACGAATGTAAACAACAGTGTGATATCGATCTAAGTGATTGTTCTCAAATGCACAGCGGCGTTTAACTCTGTGACATAAGTTATAACGATTGCTGTATGCTTAATTTTTGCACGCAGTTGGACGATTCAAGGTTCTCAGGGTAATCTAATGTTGTTGCGTCGGTAACTTTCATGAACCACCCCAAGGTTTCTGTTTGTTGTAATGAAAAAACGTGAATTTAGCTAACCTCTTAGGATTAAGTGAATTATTTAGGCTCAAGGGAATGGACTATTCAATACGGTAAGAAGATTAACTGGGGACTACTGATTTACAACAACAGAGGTTGAAATGTTTTAAAATGGACTTTTGAGAGAGCTGTTTCAACAGAAATTATATCTGCAACAACGGTTACTAATCCTCGACCACATTGATGGCGTAGGTCATGTGAAGTCTTGCGAACAAATCTTAACTCAATTGAATCGGCTGTTACTTTTATGCACCTCGTTGTATATTAGTTAAGAACTAGCAAATTCTTATTAATAAGTGAACCTAGTTTTGAGCTCACTACACCATCTAATGCAGCTGCTTACGCATCCAAGTCCTTTTTATTGGAGGAAATGTTGTAATTTTGATTGTTCTTTGTGTATGTGAACATGGTTTACCCCTTACCTTACCGTGATTCGAACTTAATTTCCGGCTGCATTTGATAGCTTAAATTTCACTGGATTTGTCAGTATTGATGCATATGTATGTGTTGGTCTGTGGGTCTGGAGCCTACACCGAGGAGTACCCTAGAGGGAATTTCTCAAGCCCTGAACACTGCTGACATCTGGTACACTGCTTCATCACGATACCCGCTTATAGTGATCTGAACCAATGTGATCGGAAATAGTAAAATGATTCAGTCCCATTTTACCTACTTACTTAAGTTAACATGTAACCAGTATGCTCTTCTATATTTTTCCCAAACTTATCCAGCCGGTTTCACACATATTCACCTTTTACACTTTTTTGTTTGCCAGGTGATTTATCTGAATTGGTGGCCTCTGGTCCGCGACTGTTTCTTCTACCTAGTATCCATCGTGTTGCTTGCTTTAGTAATTTTGGATGAACACATTTACTGGTAAGTTGTGGTCTTGTTGTTGATCGCCCTAAACGCACACACACAAAGGTTGTCAGTTGTCAGGATTTGCGTTCGAATCCCGACTGATTTGTATGTTTCTGAGTTGGCTTGGATCGGTCAGCTTCCAGCTTCAGCTTATATGTTTCAGTGAGCATTGTTGTCGTCGTACATGAATAGCATTGCGCTTGTGAATCATGATAAAATTGTCATGACTTTTCTGGCCGAAAAACACCGATTGGTTGTCTCTACAGTTGAACATTCAGCTTGTTATGCACCCGTATTTTTCTCCGTAAACGATACGCCATACAGTTAATAGAGTGCAGTGGTCGCATGCTATTGACCGTTGGGCTTTGGACCTTTCATGCGATGAACTTTTGAACAACTGTACGCCCATCTCTTGTTCCGCACACTCACTGTACATGGATATATATATATATATATATATATGCATATGTACATAGTAACCAGTAGATATATGTGTATTCTCTGGTACATGTTCTGTTGTACGATTTTATGTGGTGGTGATAATATACTTTGATGTTCGTATCGTTTTGTTAAACTAGTTTGTGAGGGCCCTCTTTCCGTACATATAGCTTCCTCGACAAATGGCGTATCATGGCTACCTCATGCTATACAAGTTAAGGATCCCCTCAGTTTCTAATCTACTTCACGTGTGATCGGTTTAATTTATGTGAAGAGTGTGGCTGGATTTCCAGGTGACATTTAGTGTTAATTCTCAGCAACAGATCAAATTTAATCACAAGCCTTAATCAGGCATTCAGTCCACTTGAAACGTGAGGAGATCTGTCCACGTCAAGCATCTGATGGATTGGTTACAGCATTCATGTTTAATATTTGTCATAAGCATCTTGAGCTTATAGGACCAAAAAGGCTGGTTTTTATGCTTATAATGTCGATTTAATCGACCTCAGGGCCAATTACGACTTACGTATCATCGTTTATACGATTGCGAATCATTGTCTCTTCTGGAGTGGGTTTTGTTCTGTTCAATCACCCTAGATTTTTACTCCTCCTAGTCTTCAATCGGCCATGGATTACGTCGATAAAATTACAGTCGCTTCGTCGTAAGTCATGTTTGATTTGATAACAGTCGACAGATCTGGCTATGAACGTCATTTACATATGTTCCTACCTATACACTTAGGTCAGTGTTCGTCCTTATGTGAGTATATTTGCAGTCAAACAGTGTTACGCCCTATGTTTATGTAAGTGGTTCCCATAGTCGTTTACATTATCGTTCCTTCAACTACTTTGACGATACGTTTCCTGGGCGCAACACAATATTACCCCCGTTATTCACCATGTACTAAGTGAACACAAAAAGCAAAACAGTTACTACTAAACACATTCAATAAAATCTGTTGTAAAACTGTGTTTTGTTCAAAACAGAACGCGATGGGTGAGCTTTGTTCAATCGTGCCATTTAATGGACTTCAGGATGTAAGTCACTTGAAATAAATCTTAGGGCTTCCTATTCAAAAACTTTGAACGTTCCTTCGTTGCCATCCTTTCGTTCACTTTTCTCTTAAGGTCCTCTCATGTTCTGATTTCTCTTCAATCTGGAGGCCACGCTGCCAACTTTTGGAAACACTGGTTTATATGGATAATACATAAGCTAATCAGTATACTTGTGGCTGACAGTCGTTTTGCATCTCCGTTTACATTTCACTGTGGATGAATTGTTTACTACCCAGTCAAAGATGGCTGGCGCACTAGTTGTTTTTTGGTAAGCGACCTGAAATCTGAGACATGGTGGCATACTACTTTTCTTTTCCTCAACTGTTTTAGCTTGCTCCACTGTGGATATTTTAGTTGGATTTCTTAAGCAAAGCTTAAGTCAGTTTTCACTCGTTGGCCCATACGAAAAGCGCTAATATTCACCGCTTTTTTGAACTGTTCATTGCCTTATACGCGTGATAAATATTTTTGTCTTTCTAGCTTAAATACTGACACTGAACAATCTTGATATTATTGAATACTGGGAGTGAAAATTTCGATTTTACACTAGCGTGCCTTCTGGTTACCTGGTTCTATCCGGCTGGGTGTTGAGTGCATTCACTTAAGCATTTCCAAATCTTTGTTGTCGGCTTTGTAATGGGTATAGAATGTGTGTGTGTGTGTGAAACAAAGTAGTGGTCAAAAATTACTGAGTATGTTAAGTAAATGCAGGTGTGCCTCGCTAAGCTATCAGTGACAAGGAAACTAACGAATGTACCCTAGAAGTTACGAAGTTCGGGCATGTTGCGGCAATGAAAGAACATGACTCACACTAAGTGTTCACCGGTATCACAAATGATCACCACAACATTCCAAGTTACCAGTGTCTGAGATGTAACGATGTTGTCTTGAACTACTGAAGCGTGGTCAGATCTGTGGGGATGTTTGTAGTGCGACGAAGTTAAAGAAATAGATTAAAGCGGTTGCATAGTGTCCGCATCAGTAAGATTTTGTACGCACCTTGTGGTGATCAAATGCATATTACTGAATTGCCTAGAAAAATACAGGTATCTCAAGTTGAACATCACCCATAATTGATCGCAGTTGTCGCATCCCCATAGACTTTCCAGTCGGCCCCTTTTGAAAGGAAGCACCAGACTCGAGTTTCGCTCTTATTAGAGCTCGTCAGTAGTGCATATCATTGCCACTGCCGGTACTTGAACCACGAACACGCTGTTTGTGAGGCAACCGTGTTTACCACTGCACCACTGACCTCACATTAGGCACGACCGAATTATCATATGTGAACGCTCAACCACTTTCGCTTGTGAGTAATGATCAGGTTGTCCGATCATCTGGAAATGGAGATACAGTTACTGTCTGTTAACTCCAATCGATAACCCCGCTCGCGTGAGTGGGATTTTGTGCGCACCTTTTAGTAGTCAAATGCGTATTACTGAGTTGCCTAGATAAATACAGGTATGCCTCACTAAGCTATCAGTGATAACGAAACTAACAGATACAACCCAGAAGTTATGGAGTTGAGACAAGTCACAATAATCAAAGATTTTGAATCAGAAGGTGTTCACAAGCATTCGGGATGACCATCACAATATTCCAGACCACCATTATCCGATAAACTAGGATGTTGCGCACCTATTGCAGGCTGGTGAAGAGCAATCAGAGTTGCGACAATGTTCGTAGTTCTACAGAGTCAAGAAGAATTGGATGAAAGTTTCGTGTAGTATCTTCAAGCGACTGCACAAACAGAGAGAAGAGCAGACCGGTCTGCACAAATTCGTATTGTGTGGCATATGAACAGACCTCTATTGTCCTTAGTCACCAGCGCAAAATAATCCTCAAACAGACGATGGTGACAGTATTTTCAATCCTTCTAACTTCCTTAGGTCTCTTTTATTTCACTTCTTTAGCGTTCTGCTTCTTTGTCTAAACGCATTTGCTCTTCATGGTTTGTTTTCAACCATTCTAACCTCAGACTACTATTTTTTCTTAAATGATTTTCTAAGTTTTTCATAGTTTTTCCGTAATCTAACTATATCTTAGGTTCCTGAGTAATGTTACGTGTTGTAAGATTATCATGTTCATATTCATTAACAATCATATCGGCGATCGATTTGGGCTAGGGTTCTTATCTCGGAATTAACTAATTCGCAATTACAATCGTTCAAATAACAGGTACGAGGCGTTCATTTTCCTTATCGCCTATGCGATCTACGTGGCGTTCATGTTTTTCAACCCAAAAGTTGACGAATTTTGGCGTGTTTGGTGCCGCAATCATCCAACCTGTTGTCCACGTGCTATTCACACGGAGGACGAGGAACAGGAAATAGTGCAACAACACAGCGGTGCGTTTGTTCACGTTGACCCCGGTGCGGAAGATACTCAGTTGCCTGCCATACAAATCCAGTACGAACGATTGACTGGAGAGGATAAAATCCCTGCAAACGCCATTCTGGATAATCCAGGTGAGTGAAGTTTTTTTTTTACCGTATCTATACTTTAGCCGGTTGAGGTGGTTATTTTCACGTTCGTGTTTCAGTTGTATATCGTGCCAATATTTGTTGCTAACATTCACAGGAATATCCAGGTAACAGGTAGTTATCGGACGAAATCAAGATACTCTTCTCAGATATGTGGACGATGATAGTTTTTGTTTTCGCGCAATATATAGTTTCCGACTTTCTTTATGTTTATTGATTTCGAAAACGCGTTCTCTTACATACTATTCCTAGTTAGGTATTTGTGGGCTGCTTGTAATGGTGTTAAGATGCTGCACCACCTTCCCAGCTGTTGAGCCGTCTTTCTTCATATGCTGAAATCAATCAACCGTCTTCGGCTGGCCTAAAAACGAACAAGCATCTACCACAGCCCCAAAATGGGTCGAGAGAGGATTTTTGCCAACAGTTAATCACTTCACTAGTGGTCATTGGGATCAGTTGTTTGTGGGGCTTTGAGCTATAAACGGTAGTCTACTTCAAAAGGTTTGCTTTTCCTCATTTTGGGTCCGTCTTCGCAGACCGTGTCCTCTTGTTATATGCCGCTAAATTTCCAGTAGTAACACGTAGTCAAATTTCGATTGAGCCTTAGTTATATGTACATTATGTTTCCATTATTTTCATGCCATTGTCATATATGAGTTCCCCATGATTGGATTGCGCCCTAGTACATCGATCTGTTTTGTTTGTTCTTCAGCTTCCTCTCAGATACATCGACTAAGTCACCAAGATCATACGATCAATGTATCTACCATACAGCAGCGTCCATGTTCTGTTTATCTGCTTGAACCAAACCTAGGTGTGAATTTTACACATCACTTTCATCACGCCTAATGGTCATTACTCTCATCACTAAAGGATGGCACTGATGTCTTATGACTGTGCAACCGACCTAAGAACAAATGTTAATTTACAGATGAAAGAAAGAGAAGGGATGGAATTTTCAACCTCGAACCCATGTGTTTAAACAAACAATCAACAGCAATGCACTCACACGTTGAAGTGAACTTCTGAGTTATGAATGTCAATTAGAAGGTACCTGAAACTTTTAGTGCTCCGTGCTGTTTGTTGTTATTACATCACAGTCAGCCCAGACAAACATCAATATTCATACCGTTCAACCGGGTTAGCTGGTATATCTTTTTCTACTTCAAGCCAGAGACTGAGTGCGGCAGGTGGAACACAACCGATAGGACTATCTACCGTTCATAGTTTACTGCTAGCTGTTTTTATTTCTCTGTGTTATTCAATCGGCTGACCACATGCTATCGTGCGCCAGTGAGCTAGAGATTCCGAAAAGTGTACCTCGTGGTGGACGATGGGGTGTCGCTCTTCTTCTCTGATCTACCCATCTAAAAACCATTCAAGGATCAGAATTTTAATTTCAGCTGTTCCTGTTGTTTACGACCGTTTCTTCAGTACATTTGCCCTCGATAATATTAATACGCTACCCACATAAAGTTAGACGAATTCAACTTGGAACCTCAAACTAGTATTGCAATCAAAACCTACGATAAGGGGCAAACATCAGGCAGAATATACGAGCCTGTTGCCGGTGTCATGGTCAGAAATGCGCCAATTAGAAAACATGCTTGAAAATTGGTTATTTTGATTCGTTCCGCTGCCAGCATAGATTGTTAACAGGCAGGCGAGTTAATTTTAATCCAGCCAATACTAATCCGGGAGTTTCACTTAAAAGCTGTGCACTTTATTTATCCCAGACTGTTCATTCCGTTTACAGCTCACTTATTTTTATCCATTATCGATCTCTACGACCAGGTTTCCACACGACATTTGCATTACCCTTGTATTCCCACTCGCCCTCTCTCACTGTAGCCAATCCAGAGCCAATAGAACATAAGCAAGTAACAAACTGACGTGTTTGGAATGAAGGTGCTTTATGTAGTGAGCGGGATTTTCTCCCTCTGGCATTTGTCATTTAAAGCCTATCGACAGTTTCGCTCGTGTGTACGCTTGTGTCGATTTGGGTGGTAATCAATTTAGAGATTGCTACTCAAGGCGCTGTGAACTCACGGTAGCGATTGCCCTCATTAATACACTAACAAGCATGCCAGGTAAATGACTGACCCGATTGTGTTTATTGGGCATATTATTCTCACTGTTCCTGTTTCTGAACGGTGGTAGCGTTGTATGAGAAACCGCACTGGGCAGTTTGTTCTAGGGACAGTTCAGTCAGTTCCATATGACACGGTGAAATGGGTAGATAACTGATTTATCGTTAGGTATTTTCAAACGCTCGACGTCCCTTCATGGGTCAACTAACAGAATACGTCTGGTACAGAAGGAGCATAAGATTTCTGTTGTTAGTTTGAATGCAGCTGAAGCATAGACCTATTCTTATCCCCTACTTCCCTCCATTTATCCATGGTATGGGCGCCAGATGTTTTTGTTCTTCTTGTCTATACATATGGCGGGCTATTTTCACTCACATATGTGTACATACACAAACTGAACCGACAACCTCAAAGAAGGATAAGCATGCGAGAGAAAGTAAGAGTCTTGATCATTGGGGATTTGAAGAAGAATGAATCGTTTGGCGAATTTACTTGAAATTGAAATGTTTCTTACTCGTACAAGACACGTCTGTTGTTCTTCAACCTTAATAAAAGTTAAGTCATTGTAGTAGTTCAGATTGTCCGAACTCATAAACATACGGACATTTCAGTAGAAATGGGCCACCCACTTTTCGAGCTTCATTACAACAATAAACGTATCGTCTATTCGCCGTTTGCTCGTTTGTTGTAAGTGGCCTTGGCTTGCAGAAAGTTCTTTTTTCACTGCGATTCAGTTCACCCAGCCGGGCCTGAATAGTATTTTTGAATCACATCGAATGCAAATCAGACATGATATGGGAAAACGCGTACAGCTGTGTAAATTAATAATATATCAATCACTTGCTACTTCTGATGTTTATAGTGCAAATAAACGAAGCTTTTGAATGAATGAGTAATCTGCTCGAACTCGAAGGTGGTTAATGCGATGGACTTTGATTGGCGAACTAAGTGTGATTGGCAGTAGAAGACAGCTGTATATCGTTTATTTGATAGCAAGTGTTCGTACATTTCTGAAGAACACGTAGTTTCTTGTTAACTGGAAATTCCTGGGTATTCAGCATTTGACTGTATGCTGCAGAACTAAACGAGACGTGCTGTGGATAGGCGGATGAGATATGTGATTCTTAAACGATGAAACTGGTTTCAATTCGAATGAATCTGACGGATGAATGATCTACTCGCACGATTTAGGATAGAACCCGTTGGTACTCATTCTGCGTTCCTTTGGAGCTGGTTTGTTGACAACAAGATGTCTTCATTTTCGGTGGTAAATGCAAATTGACTTTTCTGAAAATAAAGAAATGTATGCGATATTGTTCACTCACGTTCGCTATCATTCGTAAACTCAGCATCAGCAGGACAGCTGTTTAAATAACACCGTTCAAGTGACCAAACATGTAATAGGCAGCAGGACCCTGATCCAGTGTGTTGGCTTACGGACAGTCCGGTTTATAACCCAGTTAAGAAACTTTCAGGGTCGGTTGCAGTGATCGGTGTATGTAAACGAACGAAGTTATGTATGCAGACTGAAGCTGATGGATGTCTTCTAAGAAGCTTTAATTCAACTTCAACATTCAGGGTCTACACAGCACACATAAACGGTGCGTAGTTCTCAAGCAGACTGGACGCCCTATTCCATCCCACATCACTTTAATCTGCCTCGGATTTAGGTACCCATATAACACGGAAAAAAGATAGTTTCGTTTAATCCCACCGATTCCGAATTTTTCGTATAAAAAATACGAAATGAGCCGAACAGTATAGATAAGCAGACGATGTCTGATTTCTGCATCATTATGACACTACCCTTGCTTTCACTGTTGGGAATCCACAGTGCTCCGAGATCTGGCGTGGTTATAATTTCTCAGAATCACCAGATTGTATTCTACTCATTGCATAATGATGTAATATGTTGGTTTCTTGCGTATATTTCATGAAACGTCGAATTTAGGTTGTGTATATGCTGATTCAGCGTCGTTCACATAAACGGCTAAACAGGGTCAATGCTTTGAGACAATTATCTTATTTGAAACAATTGGTTCCTTTCAGAAGTTTGAACAAAAATTAAAACAATAAGAGCGGCAGATGCGTACATTTCATATTGACTCACCAGTACCAAATTCACGATAACGAGAATAAAAAAAGCTAAGGGTGGATCGTCAATCAGTTGGCTACGGATAGTCAATCATCAACATTGTTATTTTTGACCTTGAGCCATTCGTGTGAGCACACTAGATTGATCGGGCTGCCATTAGTTCTGGCAATCGTCCGTGAAGCTGCAGGGTATTAAATAAGTACGAATATGTGGCAAAGAAAAAGAACAGAAGGAAAACAAACGGACGAAAACAAATTAGTTTCACAAGACAGTGGGCATGTCAAGTTTGCCCTTGTCTGCGACACTGCCATGTCGGTGGGTGTTTCTAACCGGCGGTGCGGGTGGTCCCGAACTCACTAAACAGACAATTGGCACCTACCAATCTTCTTGACTAAGTTCACGCTGAGGTCACGTTCACGAACATTTGTTTCTGAACAGAAAGCCGGCTTCAGTTGATTGATTACGACCGCCTCAGGAAACGCAGTAATCTTGAATTGGACTGACGTAATATGATCGTGAATACAAACTCCGAGTCGATAAGGTGCCTATTGACTAGGACGTAACTAGCAACTGCTGGAACTGGTTATGTGTTTCAACGGCGTAGCTTGTGAGCATCCGCATCCTCTACTTCCGGCTCAAAACTAAAATTGTTCGAATTAATATCTCGACTGGCTGGTAATGATCGAGCGTTTGTTATGATGCCAAGGCTCTCATGAATACGTTTAACAATCTAACTAACTTGTGTTTCTCAACGAATTGCCATTTAACCTGCTTCTTTTTTCTCACGTATTGCCTGTGAAAGTTTCCTGTTATTCACAAACATTTGTAGCACGTTCACCTGTGTCCTTTGGGATGGCACTGCACGTAATGCGGTTGTTCTTAATCGAAACCTTCAGATGTCATATTTTAATAACGATTTGGTTGGCCGCTTCGAAAAATGACTTCCCCACGTGCTTAATGACGTGTGTCTGACAACCTCACAATCGATTCTATCCTGTATACTCATTTTCTGGTGAACGAAACGTCATCTTCTTCACGTTGCACGGCCGACGCAAATGAAATTCAGTTTAAGTGGTATATCTGTCAGGTATTCAATGAAGTGTTTTGTTATATAATGGAGGCGAAATCGGGTGTGCCGATAAAATTAACCATCTCTCCCTATTTTTGTTTAATTATTCTTGGATTTTTCCTTCGAGAAGCGCGGCGATCCGAATTTCCCTCGGTTCGTTTCACCTGTCGCCTGTGAAGATTGCATTAAAGATTGAATCATGCCGATCCGCCGATTTATTGGTATCCTATTTTCCTCCCCCAAAGTTCACGTTTGTGTTTATGCAAACCGTTTGCCGAAAGTTTGGAACATTGGTTCCCACCAATAAATTTGAAAAATGTTAACATTAGCATGTAAGATGTCTTGCGTTTGCATCTCCTGTTACTTTTACGAAATTAACATACATATTATGTAGTGGTTGAGCAAGCAGCTAGGTGAAATCGATCTAGTCACGTTTGGGACAGTCAGTCAGGTGATCAGAACGGAAGCAGCGAGATGCAACTGAAGCGTACTCATTAACAAATAACATAAATTTGATGCAACATAATAGAATTGCTGTGAGTCAAAAGGGTGATAGGAGTCTAAAAAGAGAGATGGTTAAAAACTTATACACATTGAAGGAAAGAGGTGAGATGATTGGGAAATCTATACAACTGAAACAAGAGTTACACTGATTAAAAAGCTAACGCAATATGGATTAAGGAGGGATAGGGGCAGTCCATCAGTTGTTAAATTGTATGGAAAATACATCGGTCCAAAAATTCGGATTTTGAAGAAATGCGAAAGTAAAATGGAATCAAAGAGTACCAGTTGCATTCTTAACAACATAGCGAAAGACTAGTCACCACCTTTTTCTTGGCGCACGGAGTGGGATTCAGCCGATGTTTTGAGACATCGTCCGCAATATTGAGAGCCTGCTTTAGTTTGTGTCTAAAGAACACTCTAAAGGCGGTCCTGGTGTCCACTGAGTGTCCGGTCTGCAGAAGGTGTTTTGTAATGGCACTGACGGCACAGTGAACATTGAATGTTCTATGTGACCCATAAATATGTCAGCTAACACAGATCCTAATGGTCTCCTTATTGCAACTCCATCTATTTGTCCATAAAAAGTGCAGCGGAACACAAATTGAATATCGGATGTACGTATTTTCAGTAGCTTCGAAAGCTCATCGATGGGAATGTCAAGTGTCAGCTCATGTTCAGTAACGTAATTACAAACTATGTTAATAACCTCATCAAGCGAAACGTTTGTGAATAATGACTCAACATCAAAAAAGACTATTACCTGGTGTTTTATGTTAGGGATCACTTATACGAATTTCTAAGTGTCCTTCAGGCTGTGCAAGACCAATTTGGATCTCACGGGTTCAGTCAGACCGACCAACTACTGGGCAAGTTGGCTGTATGTGGAGCTGATCATAGATAATATTGGTTGTACAAACATTCCAGGTTTGTGCGTTTTAAACAGCTCATACTTTATTTGCCCCATACTGCCTTTGAGTGACAATTTTTGAGGTTAGTTTTATCGATCAATCCTTTCTGATATAGGTTTTTAAGCGCTCGGTTGATCTGTGATTCAGCATTCTGCATCGCAACCGTTTGATCTTCGTTGATAACGAATTTTGACGTATCTGACAGAACAGGCTGCATCTTGTTGATCTAATCTGCACGATTTAACAGAACCATTACAGACCCCTTATCCGATGATAAAATAATCAGTTCTGTATTTTTACAAAGTTCTTTAAGTTTACGAATATGTTCTTTACCGAGCAGGCATTGTTGGCTGATAAGTTTTCGTTGGTATTGATGGGTGAGAACAACTAACCTAGACTTATACCAAACTAAAGCGTCAATTGAGATGGCCTCTGGCGACTTGAATTGATCATTTAGGCATTCATATTGTGTCTGCGTGTTAATCGGATGGTTCTTTTTCATGGTGGGATACTGAACCTCAACCCGACTGATAACGATTTCTTTTGGATTCTGTTTAGAACAATATTAGAAAAATTCCTTACATATCTGTCCAGATTCTTCGATAAATTAGACGTCGTTTTTTCAGTACAGAGCGACAACGTGTTCTTCTTCATCGGTTTCATAGTGATTTAGGCAGTGGCTTGCTTGCAATAATTGTAAAACTTGGTGCGGCGGAATAAACTTAGATTTTCAATGACTGACAATAATAGGGAGTTGACAACTTACAGGTTCAAGATCTCTGAGCGTAGCGTCTGCAATCGTGTTTTGGCAGTACGTTGCAAGCCCCCAGAAGTTGGTCTCAGTTTGCATTGTCTCAGTGACTTAAAGTATTCCTTCGGACACTGATTCATTTATGACGCACGTTTTATCATGATGCGGTTTCGATTCCAGCTGTCGAAGTCAGGCTAGGAGATAGATCAGTTGGAAACGTACGGGATAAATAATGCACAATAGTAGAAGGAATGCTCAAAAAACGTCCAAAGTTCGCGTGGGATCTAATTAACTTACCTGCACGTGAATCACTGTTGTCGGTTCGTTGGTATTTCCTGGGAAATTTACTAATGGTTTACACGGGGACCTCCGTGTGCATATCAGCCGTGGACACAGTTGGATCACATAGCAATCATTTACAGGTGGCGCCACTCTGTTAAGGACTGTCGTGCCTTTTGGAGCAACCACCTGGACTCGCACCATGCTGTTGTGCACGTCCGTTTCGTTTTGTCATTTACCCAGAGGACCTACGCTCGTAAATGCAAGGTACTTAACTGGCATTCGGGCGATGAGTATGTAAAGAACGTTTACCAAAAGGCGTTGGTGGACAAGTTGCCCAGTTCGAGTGAGATTGAGGATCCTAATGAACACTGAGAACAAATCGCCGAAGCTATGAAGGTATGCTGTGAAGAGGCATGTTCCGATGGAGCTGTCCAGTTTCGACAGAACCGGATTTCCGTCATGTCGATAGACCTCATGAACAAGCGTCGATCGATCCCTTCTGGTTCTGAATATGATGACGACCGTCGAGAACTTAAACGCAAGGTGACTAAAAGTTTGCGCAAAGATTGTGAGCACTACTTGGTCGAACAATCGAAAGAGATGGAAGCCTTCCTATCTGGGAAAAGCAGAAAGCTTTTTTCCCTTATCCGTGGTTGTACTGGCCGTCGAATCGGTGTAAAGGAAACCATATGTGAAAAAGATGGTTCACTTATTACCAGTCAATCGTGCCGACTTGATAGGTGGGCTGAACATCTTGAAGAACAGTTCAGCTGGCCTCAACTAGATCACGTGGACGACGGGACCCGATTGGTCAGTTATTGCATTCCAGACGGTGTTCCGTCGGAGGCAGAAGTGGTCATGGAGCTCAAGTTATTGAAGCGTAATAAGGCTCCTGGTCCAGACCTCCTCTCCTTCTCTTTTCGAGGATGTTGAGGAGAGGTTGTTATCAGAACTGACAAAACTCCTGCAGACGATTTGGGAGACTGAAGAGGTGATTGGTGTCTATCAACAATCATTCCCGTTTTCAGGAAGTGGGCCCGAAATCTATGTGACAACCACAGAGGCATCAGTTTGGTGTCAGTTGCGTTCAGTTTACGCACTGGTCTTCTTTTAAGTCGGTTCACTAAGTCCATAGAAAGTCAAATACAAGAAGAGCAGGCAGGATTCCGATCCGGTCGAGGTTGGGTTGATCATATTTTTACCTTGCGACGGATCTTGGAACATAGGCACACTTATGGGCAGCCGACCGTTTTGGTCTTTCTGGACCGGGAGGCTGCTTTCGATTCACCTGCTGTCTTCTCCGCAATGCAGTACCAGGAGAAATGTCAATCTATTGAAATCACTGTATGCTCAGTGTGCAAGCAGGGTGTACGTTTATGGACAACTGTCTCGGGCGTTCGTCACTTCTAGTGGTGTTCGTCAGGGGTGTCCGTTTCCCCTTGTCGTTCAATTTTGTCATGGACGACATTCTGGAGGGTGTGCTTCAGGAATATAGTGGGCTTGGAGTTGAGTTTCTTCCTGGCGCTAAATGAACCGATCTGGAGTACGCAGACAACATTGTCCTATTTAGCCCCTCTGCCAAAGACATGCAGACCATGTTGCACAACGTTAGTAACCGGACTGATTTGTATGGAATGCGCTTCACACCTTCAAAGTGCAAAGTGCTGTTTCAATTCTGAGGCATTTTCGCCCCTACTTTCTTTATTGCAGGTAATTCGCTTGAGACTGTGGACAGTTTCACATACTTTGGTAGCACTATCTCGTCATCTTGTAATATTGCTTATGAGATATCAGCAAGGATAGCAAAAGTACGTGTTGCGTTTGCCAACCTGCATCCTCTGTGGCTTCGCAAAAACATTCGATTGTCGCTAAAAGGAAGATTACATGATGCATGTGTGCGGTCCATTTTGCTCTATGGTTGGGAAACGTGGCCAGTTCACAAGGAAGATATCAACAGACTTGCTGTGTTTGACCATCGTTGTCTCTGCCAGTTGGTCCATATTAAATGGACTGATTGCGTGAACAATATGGGAGTTCGCCGGCGCGTATTCCGGAACGTTCGGGATGCGCGCTCATTTGGTCAGGTGATCACGTTGCACAGCTTGCGATGGTTAGGTCACGTACCTCCTATGTCATCTGGTCGTTTACTGTATCGGGCATCATATACTGAGACTACCAACAGTAGGGTGAAACCACTTGGTGATCAAGAAACAACGTGGTCACGAAACATGAAGACCGCGATTGCTCTCCTAATCAAAGTGGGTAGGTGTCGCCTGTCTGAATGGGGTCCTCGTGATCACTAAAATCGCTGGTTACAAGCGTTATCCGAAATGGTGCTGTACTGGAGTCAATAGCGTACTTGCATCCATACCATTTCTAGTTCTCCCGCTTAGTCTTCTTTTATTGATTTTTAACTTTCTTGATAACCTCTTCTTCCGGGATATTTCAGGTCACTGTTGAGCTGAGCGGCAGCCTGAGCCATATTACCTTTGAGTGAGGTTCATGGCTGAAATGATGATGATGAATGGTTCAGCCGTCAGAAGCGGCTACCACATTCACCACACTGTCACGTTACTTTGCCCTGTGATAACCACATTACTTTTGCCTATCGTACCGGACGCCTGTCCAAAACTGGTCTTCTAGCATTCGTCGATGAACTGCTGTCTGTCTTGAAACATGGTGGATTTACCTGAGTAATCTTTCGGCAACACAGCTTTTTACGATGAGAGCTCTGCTTGCTTACCTTGAGATGCTGACACGGTGATCGTTTGGTGTTGCGCTCCATGGCTATTTTGAATACGTGTCCTGTCCCATCGCAGACGGCGCATTTTGATTATCTGACCTATTGATAGTGTGGTTAAGGGTTTCCAAGATGTTCAGCGGCGAGCTGCTACGTCGCTGACACCATCATCTCACAAGATTTAAGCAAGTTGACGGAGAGCACAATGGTTAAGTGGTAAAGTTGATGAATCATTAGACAGGTGAACCGCACTTAGCATTGGGCATCCATTTTCTCGACAATAGTAGGTGCCTTCTTATAGTTTCCGTTGGAATCCTTATACAGGTTTTGTTAGAAATACCGTTTGATGCTAATCCCAGTTGCACAAGAAGTATGTTGTTAATATTAGAAAATGTAGGCGCATGTTTCCAGAGCGTTTGAGCCTTTCTTTATGGTTTGGTTACTACTAAAATGACAAGGTTCGTTATTCTGTGAATGAATTTGGTCTGTATAATCTCGTGAATAACACTATCTGCTTTAATTCTATTGGGTGTATGTGCCTAATGCATTCTTTGTCTAACCAATTACCGCTTTTCAGATGCAATACCCGTGGTGGTGCAAGAATCCAAAGACCCTGCAGCCACGAAAGTCGATCTGTGTCTGTCGGAACTCGAAACGCAGGTCTGTGAACCGGAAGAATCGTGGTTTGATACGTGTTTCTCTCCGCTTCGCTTGCCCAAATTACAAGGTGTCCGAGCCAAATTGTTTTGTTGTGCGATCCTGCTTGTATGGCCACTCCGCTTGGTTCTGTGCTTAACGGTGCCCGATGTACGGAAACCCAGGTGGCGTCGACTGAGTGCTTCGCACTGGATCTCGTTCGTGATGTGTTGTTTTTGGATTGGACTGTTTACTGTGATCATGATGTGGATGATCACTATCATTGGTGAGCCTCCTTATTTAGAGCTGTGAATTTGTGTGTCCTGAATCCAACCCAGCTGGACTTTCAGGATTAAAACCGTCTAAAACCATGTTATATTCACACCACTTATGCATGAAGGGTGACATTGCATCCTGTCCGAATTCAGCTGGTTGACGATCCACGTGACTTTTGTTCTCCCTGTTTCGTAGAGATCAAGCATAAATACTGATTCTGAAGTCTCTGCTGCTTACACATTTTGTCCTTTCAGACAAGCTGATGATGAGCAGTTGGAAACACTAATACTCATGAGATTCCGCATTACCTCTTTCTGCCTGACCAGTAGTATTGGCCATAGGATTACTTGAAATATAGAGCCAGTATAAAGTGAAAGATGTTGACGCCGGCATGTCATTGCTTCCACTAATGCTCTTGATCATAGTCTGAAATGCGGCAGACAAGAGTGGTCTGTTGGCCTAACTATTTGGGAGCGCAAACATTGACATCACCTGTATTAAATCGCGTTGTAGACGAGGTTCCTGAAGAAAAATGGTCCATAAACTACCCGCGGGCAAGTCATCATGGTGAATCCAAACGGAAATATTGCCTCAACTGTCAACAGAACCCAGGTTTCGACTTTCAGGTTATCCAAGCAACTCACGACCGGTCGACGCTCGGTTCAGCGGGTGCTCGTGCACATTGGCTTCCATCCATACAAGTAACTTCAAGAGTTGAGATTCAGAAAGATGAAGGGGAAAACAGCTTAACATACTATGGGTTGTTTGTATTAAATCTGCCCGGCGTTTCAACATTGATTTTAGATACCGTTTCTTCGAATGAGCTTGTGTGTTATGTTTGTGGTGTGTACAAAACGTTTTCCGTGTGATCGAAAAGACGCTCGACGGCTTCAACCTCAAGATTTTTGTATGGCTTGAAATGCATAATATCGTGAGCTTGGGCATAAAGGATGGGAAATACATCATTTGTATGGCTGTTCCAAATTGCCAAAATTTACAGCCTGCAGCATGTTAATTAACAACGGAACCTGGTCGACTCTCCACTAGTTACGACGACCAAACGTTGTCGTCTTGTTCACTTGACTGTAAATCAAGGTAATTTAATATTATCAACATCCGTGACTAAATTTTGGTAAATTAGCTGTCGGTGTTTATGCTCCTTGTGGGAGAAGCTGTTTGTTTTAAAGCTGCGCATTCTTTTAATCTGCCTAAACCCCTCTAACATGTCAGTAATCGGTTATGTACGTCCAGTTAATTACAATCTCCGTTATTCAGCTTCCTGATGGCTGACATCACAAGCATCTACCACTGTTCTCTCTTCGGGATAACAATACGTAATTTCGAAAATCCACAGGTAGCTAAGGAAGCAACGTTATTAATATTGGATGTATAGCAGATCGAAGCTGACTGACATTTTACATCAGACGTGACCCATATACAAAAGTAAAGTAACAAGCCTGGCTGTGGGCTTTGATACATGGTCTCATGAATCATGAAATAATGAATTTGGTGATACCCTGCGACGGTGCTTTAGGCCATAACGCATCTAGAAAGGCTATCCAAAAATCCAGAAGACACAGATGGAAATATCTTAAGCTTAGCATCGAAACCTCTGACAATGAACTTAATGTAAGATGTATGGAGTGTGGTCAAGCACTAAACTATTCAACTGATGTACGGAGAATCCCTCTGTAATGCTTTCTGTACGTGAATGATGGTTGAGGTGACTGGATGAGTCAGCTAAAGAGACCATAATTGTGGTATCTGCGCTCTCTTTGTACAAATATGGTAAAACAAGTTCGGCCGTTCTATTTGGAAATACTCAACAACAACAATGAGTGTCTATTATCCATTGTTTTGCACGTGAACATAAAATATCTGACAGTATTATATTTGACGCACGTTGGATTTACTAGGCGATCAACTGAGGTGACTGTGCTCAATACCAGCAACATCCCGTTTATGGATTAGTCGTCCAAACAAGAGACCAACAAGGGGACCATTGCGCTAAAAGCCTAAACTGACAGCGACAGCTGAGTTAGGTCGATTCTCCAACAGGTACTGCCAACAAAATATTGACGTACACTAAACTGTCATAATAAGCTCTGTTGGTTAAAGGCCTGACGGCCATAGTGTAGTCAAACGTCGTTCAATAAAAGACGATCCTTAATGTCTGACTCGACGTTTCTACGCCACACGCGCACTCGCCTTCATGAACTGGAATTCCAATGCACAACACAGTGGCAGTTTTTGCTCACACGTAGTGTACACTTTTGCCTAATTTGCTTGTGTGGCTGCCACCTTCTGTCGGGATTTTTGCATACCATTCCTCGTCCGTTGGCCCGATTTCATTCAGTGATGGCTCGCGTGTTTCACATAATCCGCCCGCCGTGGGATTTTAAACATGCCTTACCGCCATGTTGAGGTAGTCCACCGAGTATTGGAATAATTGCGCCTCCGATTGGGTAATTCTTTACGGCAATGTCCCCAAGCGCAACCCTGAATCACTAACATTTTCCATAATTAATACAAATTCTGACTGTTAGCTAACATACTCTCACAGTTCATGAGTAATATCGTTATTTTGAGATTCAAGCACATTGACTTACTTGTCTTCCAGTTGTTGAAGACGTGGGTGTGGAGAGAAGCTGAATTTTCTTCTTTTGGGGGCACAAAGAGTACTACTGATTTGACTTGACAAAGAGATGCACGACGTGTTCAGTTTGAGTCTCCTCCGAGATGGGCCGTTCTCGCTCTTTTTATACATCATTGTCGAGTTGGTCCACAGTTGGTGAGCAATGGATTGCACGAATGGAGGCTGCGTGTAGGTTCAGTTGATAAGTAGTGGTTTGACGAATAGTTGGCATTCGCCACCGAACACGTGGGCGACGAGCACCGAGAGGCAAGCAACAGAGAATTTCTTTATTCAGGCCGAGTGAGTGAATGCCTAACGTAGTAAGTTGGTCACGAGAGAAAGATCAAAGAGAGTGCAACGTAAGTTAGGACAGTGACAACCCGTGCATGTATAAAGCTTGTGGCGTGGTGCACAACAGTCTTTGTAGAGCATAGAGGACAATAAGGAACATGCTGAAACTAGTTGTGACCGGTGGACTGTTCCATTTCTCAGCAGCCTAAGTGGATATATGGTCGGTATCTATTGTGAGTTGTTCGTTTGGTTCATTTTAAACCACCGATCAACATATCTTCACACATAGTCAACCACTGCCAGTGTTAATCGTTATCTTGATTAGCCTTAGTAGTTGAATACGGTTGATTGTGGCTACTCTATTCTCAGTCGTGCTGTTCCGTTAGCACATCAGCCAGGAGATCTTTACGCCACTCGCGTGATGCGGTTTGTCCCGCCTGAACCACACCCATGTCACCCAAAGCCTGAGTGGACTCGTAATGGTTTGTAGCCTAACCTGAACAAGATTTGCTCAGACTTGAAGATTAAAATCGTCCGACTGTTCTGTGTGTTTCAGCCTTGGCTTCGGCTGTTACGGCAGCCGCCAGACTGCTAATCGGATGGTCACCATTCTTGCACGCGAGATAAGGCTTGCTTGACTTGTCTGGCCATTCTGACGACAATGACTACCGGAACCTAAATCAATCTGAGTGGATCACTCGTGTACCGACAGTAGGCGGGTTCGCCATAGGTGTTGTTCGCATGCGTTCTACATCATACGAACACACCCACTCGCTCAGTGTCCACCGCGTGCGTATTGGCTTACGCCCACGCCAGCCTTCCAGTTGGGTAGAGTGGTGGAAGATTTGTTTACCTTCCTTACCCAGCAGACCCGTATCCTCTCCATCCGCAAGAGCCAACCACACTCGTATGTCCGTCAGCCGTTCCATGTGCACATTAGTCCTGAGCCCCCGGATGCCATTGAAACCCAAAGAGCCCCCTTGGGATAATTGTGAACAGTGGTGATGCTCGTGGTGATGTTCGTAGCTCGGACTGATGGTTTTGGTATCGATATGTTCGCTGAGCTTGGCATTTAGGTTGCAAACGTTTCATCACCAAACTCCACGCTCAGTAACTATACGCTTAAACACTCACGCACTGATGATGTTACCTCGTTTGGTGATGAAACGTTTGCAACCTAAATGCCAAACTCGGCGAAAATACCAATACCAAAGCCCCCTTGGGACTGGAAGTGGAGACATGTGAGATTGATTTCGAGGCGTTTGACGAGTTATTTTCTAATTGCTGTCAGCACGCTATTTCTGGCGGCTTATGACGTGGCTGATTTACCACATGGTGATAGTGGGAACTTTCCGGTGTACCATTCAAACGATGCTCTTTCACAATTTTGCCTGGGAACGGAGATATCAAACGCATCCCTTCCTTCGCCGCCTAATTTCTGGATGTCTGCACATAATTGCGTACTCTGTATTCATGTTAAGTTTAGGACAACTTCAGCGGATTATTTCACGTCACTGTTGCTCTTCTGCAAACGATGCACCAGAGGCCCTATAAGGAAAGCATATGAAAGTCAGTCTTTTGTACTAAAAATTACGACTGTCGTGGAAAAATATGGTATCAATTCTGCTGTGTCTGTCGCATGATGGAATTATGTTTGACACGCCACTAACCAGACCGGAACCCTACCTGTTCTTCTCTCTTCTTGCTCTCCTAGTGCTTCAGAGGCCGCTGCCGCCGCCGTGAGCATCGTAGATGCGTTTGATGCAAAGTTATTACTTCTAGGTTCGTGCCGTGGTGTGCTGGGACCTTTTATCGAAAAGCACCGGTCATCAGACACATCTATAGTCTCCCATGTGGAACGGAAGAGTATGGTCACTTCAGACAACAACCACCACCATTCTTGAAATGTGCTGAAAAACTTAGTTCCAGTCCTGCGACTTTACCACATTCCAGTAATTGACCCTGCAATGCCATCTTAGTTTCCGACAAAGGACCCTCGGGAGCGTAATAACTAACCATGTAATCTCTGTCATTCAAAGCTGAATGAACTGTCACTGGCCAGTTGAGTTGTTCTTTAAAGTGTTCAGCCCACCTGTCGAGTCTTGGTGAAAAGCTGTTCCTAGGCCATCTTCATCACATATAGTCTCGGTAACACCTTGTCGATGACTAGCGCAACCATGAATCAGGGCTAGCAGCATCGATTATTCCATGATAAAGAAGTAACGTCTCCATCTGTTTAGTTCGTTCAACCAAGTAGGCCCGAAGGTCTTTACAAAGCTTCTACGCAAGTTTGCGTTTCAGTCCACAGTATTCTTACTGTGTTCGGAGTCAAGAAAATCACTCGACGCTTGTTCATCAGTTTTGCTGAATTAGAAGAAATCCACTTCTCTTGCTTCTTCGGTTTTTCCTCGTAGCGGACTTCTTCGTAACAAGGTTGATTTAAGATTGAAGTTTCTTCCCGCTGCTCAGTTAAACCACTGCACTGTTGTAACCGAGACAGTTTGATTGCCAATGCCATTTGTTGAGTGTCTTGTACCTTTTTGTCTCCAGATTTTCGATGAAACACTATGTTTTTTGGCTGATGGCCTCCTAATACACGTTATAACAAGGCCTAAACTAACAACGCCTTATCTGAATCCAAGTGGACCCTCCAAACGGAACGGCATTCTTCAGTTGAGTGGCGCCACTGAAAGCTGTTGACAGTGTGATCAGTTTGCGTACGTGGTTAGGTTGCATATGGCTGTCTTTACATGGAGCACTGCCGTCTTTTGTGCTGCGGTGCTGAACTTGAGTTGTGGAGCTCTTGGGAACGCACAGTTTTAACAGCCGATTGCATTATCAGCTAGTCGGACGCAGACACTAGATATGCCATTCAATCGATTCCCCTCCATAGTAATACTGTGGTGGATTATCAAACCGGAGGTGTAAACACCCAAACACTCTGCGGAACACCTGAACGCGAGGAGGTTTGTCCAGAAACCCACAACGAGCGGATCGGGGACGGCGTGGGCGACCGGATGAGTCATCGCTCGACTGGATCAGACCAACGGGCGAGACATGACAGGCAAATTAGGATGGACGACTCGATCATGACCGCGATTATTCCTCCACTCAGAGGAATATCTCGGCACGGTCGTCGAATACGGTCAAAGCTTTCAGTGGATAGAATGGCATGGGAAAACCCTCTGATAGAAGGCGCCGCTCACACACATAAACCGGGCAGAGGTGCATAGGACGCGTGAACGGAAACCTGGGGTTGTTGTGGACTGGAATGCTGACTCATAAACGCGGGTGCGCGCATAGCATACTAACTAGCGTGTTGGACAATAAAGACTGTGGTTTGTTGGACTCCTTTTCGCCACAATACCACCAAGTTTCGCATTCATTTCTTCAACAACCACATTGATGTCCGAGTGTTTAGCTTTCCCAGCAAATGAGGAGGGACATTTTTGACAGGATCCAAGCTGTGGCCTGTTAGACCATAAGCAGATATGACAAACAAACAACATCTCTCTATTTTGCATCTATCGATTTTGGTTTCAATGCTAAGCTTGATGTTGTATGAGCTATCATTCAGTGGGATCCAATCGAGCAAGCTTAAGTTTGCCTTACAGCTAACAGCGTGTTTCGGCTTCATCGTCAGAAGATATTCCGATGACTAACCGCTGATCTACGGTATTGCCCAAGAGTGAATTCTATTGAATAAGAATGTTAGGACTTTAAAAGGGCGTTTAAGAGTCACGACACGCGTTCCATTCTACACAGAATGATACCGTTCAGAGCAGCTTACTAATATGCTTGTCGGAAAGTGTGGATATTAAAAGCTCCAATGTTCACAGGTTGTCTTGAAAAAGGAATTGGAAACGGATGAAGAAGCAAGTGAGAATGAATGAACCAGTCCGTGGGGGCAACTATGACTTCGAACACTTCTCGGTCGTTTATGTTGCGGAATGGGCGTGATTAGGCGGACCCTATCCAAAGCTTCTGTCTAAACAACGTCATCTACGAGACAACAGAATAAGGCATTATTATTTGGGATCCTTTTCAGAGTGAGTAACTCATGTCTGGCTTACTTGTTAATGAGAGGTTTGCCCAGCTCAAGGGCGCAGTGAATAAACCACTGCAGTATATTTCCGGGTACTACTGCGTACAATAGGTGTATTCAGTTCTGCGGCAGATTTCTGAGAAACTGTGGGTTTTTCAACTGTATTGAAGAATACGCCAACGGCCACGATCAACCGTTGTGCAATCGAAATATTTTTTGTCTGAGGTTGCATTTCTTTAATCCCCCTCTTTATTCAGAAGCATAAAATGTTGCAACCATAATAGTATTGCTAATACATACTCTAAAGCTCTTTACTTTAGTGCTCGTATGCTGTCCGTGGTGTAATGTACGACCCTATACGTGTAACTGCTCTTTTATATCTGCTCCTGCTTGCATGCCTCTTATGGCTGTGCTTGAAGGAAACGAAATCCCAGTCATCATAGTTTTCTTGATCAATGCAGCAGGCAAGCATGACCAGCACATCGTGGTGACAAAAAAGTTCATATCATATACTTAGTTATTTCTGTTTTAACAGTGACTGTATTTGTATTCTGTGACTAGGTTTCGTGTACCTATGTTTGTAAACAGTAATGTAAAATCAGTATATGAGTCGACATATTTTATTGACAGTTGCTCTTTGGTTCGTTACAATCGTACAGGAGTACGAAAGATTTGATCAGATCACTCAGTCTGTTGCATGTTTATTGGGTGTGACAAGAACTAAAATCGTAACAGGATAGCAGTTGTCCATCTTAGGTGCTGCATTTTCATTTATGAATATTCCGTTTAAAGGACACACTGATTACCACTGTGACTACTCGGTACGTACGACTAAATATACTGAAATGACAGATGATAAACTGCAACGGCTACCTTACCGTTTTACTTCAGTTCAAATCAATAATACGGTTGGTGCACCTAGAGAAGTGAAGTTTCAGATTTTTAAGCACTCACATCTTCAGCACATAGAGAACAATTGAATAAGTATGCTTGAGTTGGAGAGTAATACTAACAACAATAGACGCAAACCTCTTGAAAAAGTTAGATGATAATCACAATCGGTATCCGTTGGAGAGAGGATTGTTCATTTCAGTCTGTTGGTTATGTCGAGAATAAAATGACAGTTTGTGTAGAAGCCTAGCACTATTAATTCTGTTCGTTTTTACTTGCTAACTTTGCTCACTGTATTGTGAACTCCGATGAAGCTAAGGGTTAACTTCAATTGAGCTTTGTCAGTCCGATTGGTGTGATTCTGCTCACCTCTTGGGGGATGGGGCTGTCCTGGCAGGCCGCTTACCACGCATACTCGCATGTGGTCGATTGCCCCCTAGTGCGCTCTCGATGTTTGCTCGTTCGTCGGCGGAGGTTATCGACCTGTTTTCGACACTGAGTGAATGGTTTTAACACACAACATAACTCAGTCATTAAGCGTATGTGCTTTCGTTCACACCTGTGTATTCTACCGACTGGCTACGGTCAGGCACCGCGTACGATTAGTATGGGAATATCATAATCGATGACAAGGTTTGATCACCCATGAGTCATTTCGCCTAGTCACATGACTCCTTGTGGTCTGAGGTGTGCACGACATTGTTTCTTCTTGTTTCGTCACGCTAGCGTTGGACTTATTGTGATAGGTTGAAACTATTCATTATTCTGAATCCCACAATACGGTTGACTGAACACCAATGAAGAAATTCTCTACGGTTGTATCCTGTTACCCAAGGTCAGAGACATTTTGATGCCACCGCTTGTGTATGAAAGGTCTGTTTTAAATGTACACAACTCTCAGTGTATTTTAATGCTGTCGTTTGCTCCAAAATCCACTTTCAGCCAGATAATTTTTTGCGCAAATTAGGCCAGTATGCTGTTGAGATCATCAATGGTGTTATTACGAGTATTCTCCGATTTTCCACAGACTGAAATAGTTAGGACACGTGCTTGTTGGTGTCGGTGATATTCAGACAGATGACATCTTATTACCTATAATTGAAATAAACTTAACGTGGAGCCAGCCCCACTTGATTACTCGATACGTAGAGAATAATACACAACAGCTGCTGTGTTATCATCCTTCGCCACACGATGTAAAGGAAGCCGCCAAACCAGTTTCAGCAGAAATTGTCGGGGTTCAAAATGGAAAACTGATTGTTTGTTGCACCTATAGTGCTCAACACGGAGTTGCCATGATCTGTCTCCAGCTGGCGAGAATTATGTTGAGGTCGGTAGTCTTGTTGATGTTCACCTTCACAAGGCACCAAAATAACTGTTAAAAGAAAAGAAGTTTGAACAACTGAAGGAAGCACATTGTTTTGCATGATCTCACGTACGATGACCATACAGACGAACTGAATCACTCTAGATACTGTCCAGCCGTACGTTATAGGCCAAGTAGACGTAATGGGAATCGACTCAAGGTTATCCGTTAAGCCGATAACCAATCAGAACCCGTCTCAACCACCAATCTTAACGCGTCACATACTTCTGCAAACCCACAAAGGAGAAGCAATAATTCTGTTGAGCCGGTGTGAAAACCAAGTGGAACGCAGTACATAAACTCACAAACTCCTTATCTTCGTCGTGCAAGTTAAATGCTTGAACTTATTGCATGGAGACCGATTGAAACAAATACCTGACCTCCTATCCGTGATCAGAGGCATAAATGTTTCGGCGCAACTGAGCGACCCATTATGAAAGTATGTCGTAATCTCAGAGGTTTCCCAAGCCAGCTTGATAATTTGACGCACAATTTGGAAAGGTTTTGTGAAGCTGGGCTGTATTTCGCAATTCGCCCTTAGGTTTATAATGAACTGGAGAGCTTCCAAAACCAAGGTGTCATCAGTTTGTTTCAGTTGTCCTAATACGCATTACCTTTCGTTCCAATTAGAAAACCTTATGGAACGCTACGTTTCCGTAGCGTTTGTAAAGTGTCTGTAATCCAGGCCTACGCCGGGAACGTTACCACATACCAAGGGTAGAAGATCTATATGCCAAACTTTGCAACCAAGGCTTACTTAATAGTCTAGACCTGAGTGGTACTTATTCACCACTCGGACTGAATGAGTTTTCATGAGTTTGTTCAACAAATAACACGCATATGGAACTGTCTGAATGAAAACGTTTGTCGTTCGGATGCATTGGAACTCATTCAGCAAACTAGACAATCCGATCAAAGATCTTGGACTCATGTTCCAGCACTGCTGGCCTTCTAGTCTCCTGTGACACGGATTGAGGTCATATGGACTAAAATTGAACAAGGCTCTGCGGTCTTCTTCGGATAGTGTGTAGAATCTTGTTCAACAATTATGAGCTACATCTCATTCGCTACAAAATTAAAACAGTCCTTATCTCATTCCGAAGAGACATTATTATTTTGTCTATGGCGAATTTGTGTAGAAAGTTAGAATGTTTGCAACTTTTAAAGTCATCACTTTTGACATGGCATGAATCTGGCAGACCCCCGTAGACCTTGACCCGTCCTGATATGTTAGAGCGGAGTGTCCGCGATGTTTGCATAATTGATCGGCGTACCCACGTAACTAACTATCTCCAAAAGTGTAGATCGAGTCAAACTGACCCTTGAATCTGGAAAATATAGCGATTGGTTTGCGATGTGGCGCAAAATGTGACCTACACATGTACACTCGCGGCGAAAAATGGCTTATTCATCCACAATATCCGTTGTTAAGGCTGCGGTGAATCGACGGAATATAGTTGATGCACAGTTCCTAATTATAGCACAAATTAAGACAATTCCTCTTTGGTCCTCTTTGGCGTCATTGTCTGTCTTTTGAAACATGTGAATCCCAATAGATTCAACTCAGTTCAGAGAAGCATTCTCACTTATCCAGAGCAGTCTAAAAAGATAGGCTGAAGCCACCACCAATGCTCTTCTTTTTTTAGTAGATTCCGCATGAGCTTATCTGGCATTTAGTAGGTTGTAGGGCCGGAACATGATTACGAACCTCGGGACTGGATGAGTTGTTCTAGGTTGTCAGATCAGTACACAACGTCGGACGTACATGGAAGTGATGAACGAAAAACAGGGACCTACCTGAATTACCCCTTGAAATGTCTTCTGCAACCCCTCCCCCGTCTATTAATCTGTTGTAAGATATTTGCACCAAATTTAGTACATGTTTAGCGTGTTATTGGTAAATCGGTTAGGAATAACACAACGTTACGAGCAAGTTGTAATACTCTACTTTTCAACCACCTCGGGTGTTGTAATCGAAATCCGACTCAGACCCGCTGGAAACCGGTCGTCATATTTCTTTTGTCTACTACCGTTAACGAAAGGAATTCTCACACACATTTTTACACCATTGTCTACATGTCTCAAATCGTATCTTGTCCCCTACCTGTTCAATCCTGGGTATTCTTATTCACACTTAATCCATTTCATTCAGGCGTAACTTTTCATATTCCGGATACCATCATGGGATTGACGTTTATTGCCGCGGGTTCCAGCGTGCCTGATGCAATCGCGTCCATCCTGGTCGTGCGTGAAGGTCAGTCAATCTGTTACTTTTTGTACTCTGTGTTCTCTCTGTTCAAACACCCCCACTCGCATCTGATTGTACTTTGTCCGTTAGTTTCAGGTCATTTCTCTGGTAACCTATCTACTCACCAGTGGAATTATTGCACATGATTTTAGGCGAGGCAGCGCTTTGCGGAATAAGCTGAGCCATCACTCAGTAGCAGACAGTCAAGTCAGGTCAGATAAATTTTTATTACACCTGATTGATGGATTCTCAGTCATATGTTTATCCGGTAAACTCCAACTACGACGTAGAGGCGAATAGAGATGTTACTAAATGTTTACAAATATGGAAACAAACATTACTAACAACTTTTTACTGGTAATGTTTTTTTAGAGGTTTGGCTGTTGTAATGTGAATACCGTTAACATTAACCCAAGGCTTTTGCATTCGGATAGACTCTTTCGCCAGCCACGTTTAAAAGGAAAATTTAGATTGAAGTTTTCCGTTTTCTTGAACCCATCAGTAGTGCTTATCGCCGTCGCCACCGGGACTTCAATTCCGGCGTATTTATCCAGAAAGTGCCGGAACCGTTTACACATCACAAAACCTTCCTTGTTCATTATAGAGACCCTATAAACAGATGTGTAAACTATAGTTACAATAACAGCTCGTCGTGAATAAAGCTACAAGTTTTCCGATTGGCTGTTACCGTATTACACTTCAGTACTAGTTCTCAAACCGTTGGCTACTTGTAATAAGTATACAGGTCTTGAGAGTAGTTTCGTTACTCTGTGGTGGAAACGCATGCCTTTATTCAGTCATAGTGAAAAGGTCAATGAGTGAGCAGGCAATTTATGTATAAGGTAGCGCATACGGAAACACGTTCGTCGCATACCGTTAATCGTTTTGATGCACGTTCCGAGTCTTACCATATAGTCCGTAAATTCTTAAGGGGTGCATAGACGCTTCTTGCAGACTCGGATGGTTGCTATCAAAACGGTAGGTTTGGTTTTATTCTAGGTGGTGTTGGAACATAACAGTACTGGTGAGGAGCAGGTGTTCCCACCATAAAATACCTTCGCTGCCGGCGATTCAAGATAATTCAGTTTCAGTTATGCTAACTGAGACAGTGAGGTTAATGAAACTGTCTTCCAAATCCAAAAGTGTTTGAAAATCCGATTGAAATGATCGGAATTTATACGGTACTGTTCGAAAAAAATTACATTAGAAGTGCTCCCTCAACTTGAACATGGATTAACCGGATATTTGCATTATTCTGCAGGCAAAAGCGCTCAAAATGTAGCAGCCAAAAACGAATCAGCAAATGGCCACTTGTCAACAGGAAGTGAGCTCATTAAAATAACAGGCTGCAGTTGGAGGAAGAAAATTTTAACAGACGAGCAATTACAGTTGTGAAAAACAATGAAAATAGACATTTTATGTGTGCAGTCATTGTATAAAATTTATTATGATTGTTCACCACACACAGAAAAGACAAATTTAGCGTCGACTTTCGACAAACAAACCAACCCCGTCTCAACAAATTCAACGTTTTGCATCCTAACAAACATAAGACGACAAGCATGCCAGATTCAACACTACTTTCAAAACAGAAGTAACCGTTGCAAGTCGCCAACGGTTTTGATAGCCTTATTGTTGTCCGGTTAAGTTCAGTCGGAGGAAATGTGGTTTTATTTGCAGTTACCATTTTCTAATGACTGTGTATATGGTGAGGAGGCTTTTAAACTGAACGCTAAAATCTGTCGCAGGTAAACTTTTCCAACACTTCTGCTTATTAATGAACAGTATACTTGCCACCTCAGCATCGTGTACTCCGTATCAGATTTTATTAAACCTCATGTCTTTTGTAAGAAAACTGGTTTTTATGTGGTTTTCATTTGTCCTTCTTCGATCATCCTATTTATATTCAACAGTTACTAAATTTAAAAAGACACTCATTATGGACGGGTATTGAGCTAATACTTATTTATATTTCACTGTTGTAACCCACTGATCTGTTACTTGATTACTTGAACAGCACACGTCTTTCTTTACATTGTTCTTATTTGTCCACTTTTAAAAAGTAATTGTGAGGTATGTTTACTCCCACAGTCTACGCTTTGCAACGTCTTCATAGTACACTTTCGTCCATTCAAATTAGATTGTTACGTGAAATAGATTTCCGGGATTTGTGCACAGCCTCCATCTATCCACTGACTTTAACGCCATATCAAAATAGCTTTCAAAAGTGTACAAACTGGTGATTCTGTCTTGGTTTGATTTTGTCATCCAAAACAGAGGTTTGCGTTCAAAATCCCGTTCAATTTATCTCTTTTGTTTTGTGAGATAACAGTGTGGTATGTTGCTAGATGAGTGTTTGCAATGAATTCTGTATGTTTTGAATTGCAGGTTGTTAAAGCCGTTGCCGGTACAAACTAGTAATCTGATATGATCAATGTTAACGGGCTTTCCATCTTTCTACCTTTTCAATCAGTCGTTGTAATGAACCCTGGTGCTGATTACTTAAATGTTTGTTCATGTCATAGGAGACATACTCCCTACGTTTTATTATACTTTCATTTTCAGTTGAGTTTGAGACCGGATTGTAACCACTGAATAGCTGAAAAGTAAAATCTTGCTAGCGTTGCGAAGCACGTCGCACTTGTTCAATATCTCTTTCTGTTGTTTTCTTACAGGAGAGGGTGATATGGCTGTTTCAAATGCTGTTGGAAGCAATGTGTTCGACATCCTTGTCTGTATGGGTCTGCCATGGCTTCTGAAATGTATGTTCACAGGAGCCCCTGTTATCATCTATTCCAGAGGTCAGTTGAACAGCTCGGTAACTTCTGTGCTTTTAGTGACGCTCTATAGTTTATTTCATTTATTGTTATTGAATGAAAATCCGAAATGAGTGACACATGTGGTCAATGAGTGTTTTAAACTAGGAATACCCATGCCCTCCAATTTGTTATGCGTACAGATACAGATACGTTATATATATATATATATTCGATTTCGTGTGGAGTAGTTTATTAATTAGTAACTTCTATGCTAAAGTAGTTCCGTCGTACTTATTTCCTTCTTCCGAAATTTTTTAGCAACGCTGTCACCACCCTGTGCTCTAAAATAGTTACGCGCATTATTCTGAACAGTTTTTTTGCATGCCTCCTTAACGGAGAAACAGCTTTCATCTGATTACATTAAGCCAATTACTTCTGCTCCTCAGTGTCACTCAGGTCGCTAGTGCTCAAAAAATACGACGAAAGCAATGTGGTTTGTTTTAAACTGAGGAACACAAATGAGTGTAAAGGACATTTCCATAACCAAATTCCCGTTTGAGGACGTGTAAACATAATATGCCTATGTACTTAAGACATAAGCTGACATAACTATGGTTATGTCACCTACCCTACTCCTGACCAACTTGACCGAGTCGGCCACGTGTTTACTGGATATAGACCAAGTACCAAACGAATCGTGAAAATGAAAATATGTGAATCTATCCATCGCATCAGATTCCTGGAACAGGCGCTCATGAATATTGCTGTGTATCATCCATTACTTTGAAGAGGAAGGGCGATAACTGGTCGCCTTGTCGAGCCGGCTAGTTAAATCGTTCTAAGAGGGTCTCATAGACAAGTACCTTGCGCCTTTACAGAATTCACTTCAGTTTATGACAATATTAAAATGAAACTGTTTGGGAGCGCGTTATCGTGTTTGTTATTGAGATGATCACCGTCCTGTTCACGCCTTATCCAATCAGCCGATGCAGACAGTAATTATAAATGGCGTCCATGTCTTAACACTGGCTAGCCTAATAAGTCTAGACCATATGTTAGAAGGTTAGTAACAGCCAATAGCGATTATTTTTTGCCAGTGTAAAAACTGACAACCATTAACTATAGAAATATTGCACATTACATTGACTTCTCAGTCGACAGTTCCAATATAACAAATGGACTTGGAATTTCCTAATTCGTTGTGCTTCAAAAACACACCTTCGTTATTGCACTGTTGTGATACGCCCTAATCGATTCTATTAGCTGATGGATGACTTATTTATCTCTTCTATAGAAGACCTTTCGCGTTGTTGCTGTTGTTTGTTTTTTTGTTTAGTTTGTGTGTGCTCGTTTGAAATGACATACACATGCCATGTGGTTGTTTGCGTCCGTTTGTACACACATCTACAACATTAATTTCCCCTCTGATTTCAATCCAGACTACTCAGTCGTTTCCCACTTATCATGAAAACCGTAATTCTCACAGTCTGCACGCGTGCTCAGGGATACTACCATTTGAACCAGCCATTCATTACAAATGCACTTTGATAAACCGTCATTGCTTTTGTCTCATCTCGATTCATGACCTGATTAATGAAAAATACACGTATGTTGCTGTCCCATCTTTGTGAGAACGCGTGTCAACATAGCCTGAAGTCACGGAAGGAGATGAGCGAATCCATCAACATCCTCTTTGTATTGTGTGATCGATGTTCTGTTTGTTTTGTCTATGCTTAGAGGTTAATCGATGTGGACGTTAATCCGTGCTCATTTATTTTTTGTCAACTCTTCTACAGTCACATTTCCACTTAGTGCTGTCTAGTGGATCTTTTGTGGATTTGTTGTGAGAAACCGGACAGGTTATTTGAACACATCGTCCACACACACATCAATTTTGACCCTAAGAATATGTTTTTAGATAATTAACGTCTTTATGTGTTTCATAGGGCACAGCTGCTTGCGTAGCTCTTACATGCGTTGATTCCAAGGAAACATTCTTGCACACAGTGGTAACACTTTAACTTATTCGATCTTCTGTTTTGACATGTTTGCCATTCATAGTCATCAGCAGTCTTTATGGCGGTTAATACTTTTACTACCCTCGTAAGACAAGATGACGATAATCAACTTCAGCTTCATTGTTGTAAATTTCTACATCAGCTGCCCCAGGTATTGAGCACTACTCCCAGGCGATTATGGCTTCACTTTTAGAGTTGAACGTGCAACCATGTGTCTTATAAGAATAATAGGTAAATTATCGACGTGCCTACGTCACACGCGCGTGGGTCTGACTTGGATATCCTGAGAGCAAAGTCCGAGTGCTGTACTTGCGTTAGAAAATTATCTGTGCACAAAGGATGTTATCAAGTGTGAATGTTGTTCAGTTTATAACACCTCAAATGCCCTCCTCTGCACAATAATCAATCAATAATGCTGTAACAATATTCTATTCTTGTACATGTGCTTCATCTTGAACCTAGAAAGCTCACCATTGTTAATCGTAATACATTTACCAAAAGGACACTTCAGCTAGACCTGTTTAGGTTAAGTATTCATAGTTCCAGGCCATTTAGGTGGTAAAACAAAACTTCGATTGGAGCACTTAGATGTGGCTTTTTTCAATAATGAACGTAAGTGTTAATGCTGGTGTTTAGCTACCACCTGACTTAAGAAACAACTTCAGCTTAACGAATGGAGAGTAGGAACAGTCGATATGTATTTCATATAACCCTCATACCTAAACGCAAGCAATCGTCTTCAAAGTATCTCAGTCTTACAGACAGAGAACGGCATTGTGATTGAGAGTACGAATGTGAATATTTCCTTGAGTCAGTTGCTGTCTGATATGCAAAATTATCCTTACTTATCGGACAACTGGGTAGAAGTCAACGTTTTCCACTTCACTGAATCCTATCGATTGTCAGTGACTGTGTTCTGCAAGAGACTTCTGGTTTTTGTGTAGGCTAAGAAAAGTAGATACCTTTCGCATAAGGAGTATGTTCCACTTTTGTGACGCTAGGTAACTACCAAATTACATGCAGAATTGGAATACTCTCTGCCCTACGTTTGTCTGCATTCACCTTTGAGGTCTGCCAGACCTCAGTCACACGTAGGTCTTCCAATCCAGTAAAAATGTATCATTTTTCCGTTCTGATCCGTCATGGCGCGGGACAAGAAAGACGAGGTTCTGGGCGTTCGTTTTCTAAGGTAAAAAATGGGAAAATCAGTGCACTCCGACGACGATATCTCTATTATACAACGGGGTATATCAACCTAGCTCATTTTGTAAGTTTGATAAGAAATCATGAGTTTTGGTCCCACATCCTATACAGGTGTACCGGCACGTCTCACAAATTCAAACATAATTCCAAACATATATACTGAGACGCATCGTCCACAAATGAACGCGACATGCAGTTACAGGATGTACCCGTTGACAGAGTTGGCGACGTCCGTTCCGGATTAGCCTGTAACAGTGACCGAAGCCAAGGGACGCCTGTGCTTAGCCGTCACCATAAATAGCTTGCGGTACACCACTTATAGTTCCACCCACACACCACGTGCCCAGTGTAAACTCGAACAAATGAGACTAGGAGGTGTATGAGTGAAGCCTGTGTCCAACCGGCCAGTGCCGACGGAATCGCTCATGGAAGACCCCTCGCAACTGTCTCGCTCATTTCTGATTGAACTTCCCCGTTCTATACCATGATAACGACGCTTATTACGGTGTTATTGTGATGGATTGTCAGACCGGAGGTGCGAGTATTCAAACACTCGGCGGTGTACCCCAACGCGGGAGAGACACGTCTACAAACCCTCAACGATCTGATGGCAGACAACGGGGGCAATCGGATGAGTCACCGCCCGACTGGATCGGACCAACGGGCGAGACGTGGCAGCCAAAATAGAATGGGCGACCAAATCGGGAACTCGATTATTCCAACACTTGCGGGAAAATCTCGACACTGCCATGGTATACAATCAAAGCTCACTGTGGATAGATGGAGGACAACACGATCGACCGGACGAGTCATCGCTCAACGAAATCGGATCAACGGTTGAAGAATAGCAGGCGGAAAGCTCCCGGATAGAAGGCGCCGCTCACACACAAACCTGGCAGAGGTGCACACGACGCGTGAACGGAAACCTGGGGGTGTTGTGGACTGGAATGCTGACTCGTAAACGCGGGTGCGCGCATAGCATGCTAACTAGCGTGTTGAACAGTAAAGATTGTGCTTTATTGTACAGCTTTTCGCTACATAGTGATCCCAACTGTCGTTGAAGAGTGCACATCTCAACCTTAGTCTTTAATGCTCGGCAAAAGTGAGATCGTTAGTCCTACGATATTACTAGACCAAATGAACGTTCACAAAATGTTTATACTATTAATGTGGTACTTTGTGCTCCCCGTTTGTACATTTGTCGGTCAGTCCAGGTTAGAACTCGCTTAGTAACGTCCACGAGCCACAACAGTGTTGATTATTAACGAAGTAGACGCCGGTTAGTGGCATTTTATAAATGTTCAAGAATAAATTAGTCAAATATAGTGATGAATAACACAGTCAAACTGACCAGATTTGTGAAAGAATTCCAACTCACTGGTACATACAAGTCTAAAATCAACCGTCGAAATTAGCCATCTCTTTGGCACATTTTTCAACAAAGTGATGCTTGAACTTCTCCACACAGGAAAATTGACGACTGTGCTGTTTTTTTTGTGTTGAGCATTTTATTTTTTGATTCATTCTCCAGGCTTGCTGTATGCTGTACTGACGCTGTTCGCCACAGTGTTATTCTTACTGGGTGCGACACATATGAATCGTTGGCGCCTGACCAAACCCTACGGCATCGTGTTGCTAGTTGGGTATTTTGTTGTCCTCGTGTTTTCTTGCTGTTACGAGCTTAATTTGTTCGGTGTGGTACACTTACCTGAATGTCCTTTTCTGGAAACTAGCTGAGTCTCAAATGTGTATCTGTTGGCTTATTATTTGCCACCGGATACGGCTGGCCTCCACAGACTGTGCTTTCTGTATCACTGTCGTCCTGTTTCCATATCACATTGCCGTGCGCCACATACTGTATTTATCGACTTCTTCTGACCTTAGCCCACTTCATCCTTTTACCCTCTCATATGCCCTTCTTATCGAATACCAATTGTTTTCAATAAAACACCGTCACACCTGAAAGCGCACTTCTTTTGAACAACATGTATCATTGGCAATTTCTTTTACCAAATCATATCATCGTGTCTTGTTATAAAATTGATCTGTCCAGTTTACTCTGTTATTTCCGTTGTTTACCCTTTTCATTTCCACACATGAACGATTCTACCCATTTTTAACTTTTCATCCAACTTCCTCCGTCCACGTTTTGTTTTGTGCGAACAATTATTGCCGTGATTTTGGTATCCGACGAAAAAGCATTTACAACAAATTTGTTTCAGTTCATATATGCAGTTATGAACCGCGTGCTATCTACCGGCTGGTTTTGTGCGTCACTGCCTTGTAGAATGAAAGTAAACAACGAGCTCGCCATAACTAATAAGTGGGGTGGAACTGAGCCATCAAATCATCCCTGAACATCTGAGCAGCCGCAAGTTGTTATCCATAAGAGATCAAGTTTTTTAACCGATAGGTGAGTCTGTGGCCTTTGTTTTCATTTTACGTTTGGATGTGGTTTTGCTCACTGAATTTGGCGGTCAGCTGAAACTGTAGAAATGAACTACACGCCAAGTTATACTTGACAAGTGACTTTTCTCGTTATCAGTCCTTTTCATATGCTAACCACCTGTTTCAGCTCAATCCAAAGCACGTGGACACTTGGCAGATAACAATTTTGCACACATACTACATGTTCTGTTCATCTGTACCGGCATTTTTTTTACTTCGGTGTTGTTCGTGTGGTGCTTCTAAAATACAGGGATGGTCTTCTGCAGACGATAACGCTCTGTGACAAACTATCTGAGAACACACTTGTATGCTTGGTTGCTCACTTCTGGTCACATCGGTGTCACGATTTGGTTAGCGTTCATCAGTAGCACTACATCAGAGACTGAAACTGATGGTATTTATTGCCCGACAGGATTCTGTTGTTTACATTTAAAGGTTCAATTTCAGCGTACTCGTATCTTACAATCAAAAATCCGGGTTGAAGTGGGAATTAGGCAGTAACCACAAGACAATTCCCCTGCGACCTTCAGTGCTTTCCTCATGAATTGTACTGTTTTCACGAAAAATTGCAACCAAACTCAGTTAACATATATTTTCTAAGGATCTCAACCGGGGTCTGCATGAGTCGCAAGGATCACAACTCTGGAGACGAACGCTACCCAAAGCAGCTAACCAACTGGTAACTATCTTCATTTCTTCAAGTCATTAACCAACGTCGCCGTAACCTCGGATATGCGTCTTGTGTCTCTTATCGCTGCCGCCTCAGAGTTCTTTCGTCGAAAGTACTAGAAATAAGAAACACTCGGCAGTGCAAATTTGGTCACAGTCCGTTTTTTCTTCTTCAAAATGCAGGTACGAAGATGTATTAGCATAGTGATTTAACCCGTCCGATTCAGCGTTTGACATTTACGTGCACATACGCCGACTGACAACGAGTACCAAATTTAGACCGGCTAAATATAAGCAAAAGCATATGTAGCAAATGGAAACCGCAGTCGTATTGGCCTGTTGAAAGTTTTTCCATACTAATGTGTAACTACCATATCGGTGAAATAATCGAAAAACAAGTTATTTTAAATTAGCAACATAGTACTTTCGATGTTTCGTTTGCTGGGACTAAATTGGGTCAAATCACGTTAAAGCAAATGGTTGTACGAGTAAAATGTGCTGGAAGAAAATCCTTTTGACCGTTTGCCCCAGTTGTCCTGTTTGGTTATCTGCTGGCTGCTCAGGTGTTCTTGTTCGATACCACCGACGGCATTGACTGGAATGCACTGGCTGGACATGCTATGCATCATACAGTTGCTTATTGAAGTGCACCTTCAAACTCAGCCAGATTGAAGAAGCGGCAACAATGTCACTACGATTGACACGAAAGAAGCATATGTTGACCACCGGAACTTTCACATGCATTCAACCGGATTATAATTTGTAGGATCCGCGCATTAAGCAGATAAAACTTGTGATCCACAGCCAGTGAGTGGTGTTCCCGGTCTTCATCTGAGCTACGTCTTTGGGCGGAAATGATGTCTTTCGCGACTCCCGCTTTTAAGTGTCCGGACGTTTGGCCAATGCAAATTTAGCAGGGCGCTGTGTGTAGCTCACTTTGTAAATATATTTTTTGCAACATTTTGCGCTTGGCTAGGATCAGATCAATTATTTGGTAAAAATGCTGATTTACTGGCCTATTAACTTATCTGATTTTCTCAGACTTACCTGCTCGTTAAGGCTTTCTAAACTAAATGGTATAAATATTCTATACTACATCTTTTTTATATATCATGACTGTGGTAATCTGTTGAAGGAACTTGTCTCCAAACGCTTAATCGGTCGGTTTACTCTATCCACCTGACTGGCACAATTATTTGCGCTGTGCTGGCCAGTTGTGATAGATATAATTCCACGTTTGGCACACTGCGGACGAGTTGGATGAAAATTTGGATATCGTTCAGATGGTGTTAACTGCGGTGACTGAAAAACTTGTTGTAAAACTATCACAATACTTTGTGGCATTACTCTTCGTCATATTATATCACCTTGGATGGTGATAGTATGACAAAATGTTCGTCGCAGTTCATTCGGTTGCGTGAGTTCAAGCGTTACATTATGTTACAATGCAGCAATTTCTCCTGATAGACTCAAATAATCAACAATAGACATGTTTTTTTCCGCCTGGTTACACGATAATCACCGTGCTTATGCCTTATCGGTTTTGCAGCCCGATATACCAACTTCCGCTCCGACACTAATTACGCACTCACGCGTTGATTGAAAGTGTCTTTGTGAGTAAATCGATCTCTCCTCTGACTGCATAGTTGACAGTCAGTAGACCTATCGGTTGTGGAAGTCTGATAATTCAACATCAAACAAGGTACTAGATTTTGTCAGCTTTATCATCCTGGTGTGAACTGAATCGACTTAATACTGCGATGATGACATAGCTGTTGGATGTAAAAAAACGACCGGTTGTTCCCTGCCTCATGATTTGCACTATTCGTTGTGTGTGCTAACTTGGATGAACGCACAAATTTATCTAGTTACCAGACGACCGGCGCAGGTGTCTAGCTCATGACGGATGTTTCACGCTAAAATCAACCTGGTTGCTAATAGATCGTGCGATATCCGACTTTAGAGTTGATCAGACTCGTCGATGGTTGAATTAATCTTCGATACTTCTTTCTGTTTCAAACACAGCAGGATTTGAGACTTATCTAGCTAAAACGATATTCATCCTTCTCCCCCAATCTTAATGAGTTTACTTTATCAATCTAAACTCTGCGTATTGCTTGCATTCTAACGTTTAATCAATTACTTTTATACTTGTCACATGTCCTACAACGTTTCCGAATGACTACAGCAGTTACCTAAGAATTTGAGCACTGAGAACCTCAGTGAATGTTCAGGCCTACAATTCGTCTGTTCCTAAGTTCTTTCTCATTTCAGTCAACATCCATCCCGTTCTCTTTCCTTCTACATCCACATATTCAATTATGTCTATTGTTTTCCTTGTAATTTTCGCCTGCAGGACTTCTGATTAACATCTGCCCTTTCACATATAGCTTGATCGTAGAATTGAACCAGTCACTTCCCTTGTCTCATTGCTGGAAACAACATTTGAGCGTCAAATAATCAGCCCCTGAGGGTCCAAAATCTAATGGGTGGAAGACACAAACTAAGTGAAAATTGCGAAAACAGATCTGACAAAACTGTACCCACTGAACTGCTACCCTCGAAGTGACGATGGAATATGGGCGGATCACTTCTTGCTTAAGTATTCACAAGATCGGATTAGCAGTTGAGAAAATCGGCCCTAAGTATACAATGTCAACAAAGTTCGCCAAAAGTAGAACTAGACAAACATTTTATCCAGCCTCAATTATCTAGGGCTGCATCAGCTAAAATATAAGACTACTTACACGTTCGTTCTGAATAGGACGCCTTCACTGATAAGTAGACCGCAGTAAACACCACAGAGTTGGTGTATAATCCACGCGCTAGCATGTTTAGATGTGGAAAACCCACGGAAATCACTGAAAGTTTGGAATAGCAACAATTTGCTATCTATTCAAACAACTGTCTAAATAAATCTTCACAACTTGATCGGACTCTAGCGTTATGTGCTTCCACTACTTGGTGCACATCTCGACAGAGATAGTAGAAGCTGACAATATGACACTACCCACGTCAGTTAAACGATCGACAGTCTGTAACGGGCTGCCTTCAATAACAAGAACATGGCCAATGCCAACCCAATTCTGTAATAACAATTTAGACTACGAAGGTGGAAACAGCATTCAATACAAACCAGCCATGTCACTTAATCGATTCAGTACGATCTGCATGTTCTCGGCAGAAAAAAAGTAACTAAAGCAACGTTGTCTGCAAGAAGTTCCAATACGGGATCCCCGAAATATTCAAGTGCACCTTCCGCAGTGGTGTCCATCACAAAGTTCAAAATGGAGGCGTGAGATCGGACACCCTTGTTGAACCATACCAGAGGTGGCAAGTGCTCGAAATAATTACCCATAAATGCACACTTTGCAAAGACAGTGGGCATACAACCACTTCTACATACTGCACTAGAACTCTTTTGCAATGAAAACAACCACACAGCGTGTCGTGTGACCGGATCAGCGGAAGCCTTAATATCCAGAAGCACCACTGCCGTTAGTTACGAAAAAGAATGTCACTACTCCAGTGTTCGTTGCACGTTGAAGTTATGATGAATACACTCGCGACCAGGCCAGAAACCTGCCTGTTCTTTTATAATCTGATTCACTAAATTTTTCAGATGCCGTTGCATTTTGAGAACCACGGACATGTTCAACGCGATGGAGACGAGACCAACACCTCTGTGGTTGTTATAAGATGTCCTGGTACCTTTTTTGAAAGTGCAAGACTGTTGATGAGCATCAGTAATGAGGCACCTCTTGAGTCTGCTACGTGCAATGGAGGGGTGTAATCCGTTCGGATAAAAATCTCCCAACCACCATCTCTGAAAAGTACCAGAGAACGAAGGTCCAGTCTCCAGGCTTTATTATGTTTCAGTGGTTTAAAATCCAAAAGCCACTTCATTTTCTGACGGAGGATCGTCTAGTATCTCGTAAACAAACACCATTTCAATCACATACAGCTGAATGAGTTGGCTCAAACCAGTTGAACTGTTCCCGAAACCAGTTGGCCCATGTGACTGGTCACCGCTACTATCTGTAAATTTGTGAGAATCCTTCCCCCATATGGTCCCACTACCACACTGTTGTTGGTTACTACAACTGTGAACCGAAGAAATCAACACCCGGCTATTCCCTGATAAAAGTGTCTTTCCCATACGTTGGGCTTGCTCGGAAAAGTATGCCTAAATCTCTTTAGGTAGACTGTTCGTAAGTTTCCGTTCCAGTTCACAGCGGTCTTTCTCGCATTTGGAGTCAAGAAGATTGTTCGGCGTTCATTCATGTTATGTTAAATACTTAGAAATCCACGTCTGTCGAATATACGCTTCTTTGGAACAGAACTCTTCACCTGCGGCACGTTTAGCTCTTAAGATTTTTGCCCAACGCTAATTTGGTTTATCCCACTTTTTGGCTCAGGCAGTTTGACCGTCAGTGTTGTTTGATAGGCGTTTCGCATACCCTTATCACTCATATTCCATCTCAGTACCTTACATTTGTGGGCAAGTGACCTTTGAATAAACCACCAAACAAAGTGGGCACAACCTGAGCCAACCCGGCCAATTCAAAATGAGCTACCGGCCTGAATGGAATAGTGCCGCTCATAACTGACGGTGCTGTGACCAATTTGCATGCACGGATGGGTTGCACTGTTGATCATCACGTAACGCATTATCGTCGCTTGAGCTGAGATACTGGACTCGAGTCCGTGAGACGCGCATAAGTGTAACAGCTGATCAACAGTTCAGTGTCGCGCCTAGGCAACAAACAAATCGCCCAGCTGTTTCTATTTTGGAAGAAGACGATCGGGTTGTAAGTTCATAAGACAAGCAAACACAACAACGTACTAGTGTTCAGTTTGCATTAGAAAGTAAAATTGTGCATCGTAATAAACGTTCTTGATAGTATCTGAATTGTTCTCTTGAAGCAAGTACAGATATGACAGATAAACAACCTGCCTCTAGTCTGCATAGATGGAATTCTGTCATAGTGCTAAGTCTGACAGCACTCAGGCGACTTGCATACAAAGTAATGATAGGTAATCCTTTAGGGCCGGTATTATCTGATTTTTTTATGGACGATCAAACGACAAGTCCAAAACCGTATTGTGAAAACGGTGTGTTTATAACATTTGGATTTTTTGCAATACTTATTAAATTTCTACGTTCTTAACTCTGTCTACCAAAACTTCCATTCTGTTGTACATCATTTATTTTTCCAGTGATATTTAAACTAAGGCACCAGCAAAATCAGGTCCCTGTGACATAAGCATACCAGCCTAGTTATTTTAAAGTCGCAAGAATGCGTCAGAACTTAGCAGGTTTTTACGTGCGTGATATCCTCATTATTGTTTGAACCTAATTTTTAGCATAGAGGTGTTCAGAAGTATTTCTGCTACCCTACGGAACTATATTCAGTTGTTAATTCGAACTTTTAGTTCAACTGTGTTACGAGAGAATCGATTAAGTTTGTAGAGAGTAACTGCATGTGCTGGGGAGATCCAAGTTTGGCTGACATAGTTTGAATGTCTGAAATAAATACTTTCCGCGGTCTGCGTAGCAAACCCCGCCTATGACAAACTGCGTTGAGGTGAAATTCCAGATGGATGAACTAATTTTATTTCACACGTTGTGCGATGTGGCTTCAGAAACGACCAGTAACTCAGCGTCAAGATGGAATCACCGACTCCAGTGAAGAACCGCTGAATCGAACGGGTGTATTTTGAATCAGCCGATTTAATCGAATAATACCACTTTGACTCGACACCAAAACTTACTTCTGAGAACTATGCCGATGTAGACTTTGGCATGGGAACTATCGCTATTCTAACTGACGAGAAAATTGTTGACGGAATTCGTGAACGAGTAAATTAGGGCACTGCTGACCGATTAAATCAGGCGCTTGTCACAAACAACTAGTGAAAATATTGTAATTTGCCCATATTTTACTCCCATCTCGTCAGTATCATGATTATCTCATGACTATGACCCATACTGCTACCTTGACGAGGTGGTCGGGCTTGTGT
>LUCH01001720.1:92534-115710 GCA_013368495.1 Paragonimus heterotremus
GGTGAGCGGCGGCCCGAGCCACAGTACCTTTTGGTCAGGCTCATGGCTGTTATGATGATGATGAGGAAGAGGAGGAAGTGAATGATGTGAACGGAATACAGAGATAAGACCTCAAAGTATCTTATTAAGAAACAACACATTAAACGATGTTCAACGTTTCTGCTGCTAATTCATTTACATCTCTCCAGAAACGTACGAGGGAACTTGTAGCTGTTGAGCATTAATACACAGAAAGTGTACCTAATGAAACAAAAACCACAGCATCGGCTTGGGTACCTCATTTCTGATGTAAATCCCGATGTCATTTTTTAGGCAAACGCCAATTTGTTATGACCGGAGTTAACTGCGTATAACAATGGAGTATCTGTGACTATACAAGTATCATGAACACATCTTTTGAGCAGTGCTACATCAGTGAACACTTTGGTCCCTAGAACTTATGCACAGTATAAAATATGCTGATACTGTATCAAGAACAAATATTTATATCACCAAACAATCTGATCTATTTGTGGGATTCTGCAGTTACAAACACTGCAGCTTATCTAATATTCTCCGTAAAGAAAAAGCACGGACCACATGCACCTGTCGACGACAGTGACACTTTTCGATTGTGTAATGCTTTTAGGTGGCAACGTCGTTCGGGAGAGCTAAAACGGTGGTGGTGCTGAATGCCAGCCACTGGCCCAAGCTACAGCGATTGTTCCCGTCTACATAGGTTTAAAACTTCGCGCCGTAGTCGATAGTACTCTCGCTGAAGTTGCTAAATTTTAGCAGGTATGCAATCTATGTGTGTCGGAAAATATGGCACTGCAGCGGCATTACGGTGTAAGGTCGCAAGTAGTTTCGTCAGCTGAGACCCCCACTGACCATTCTAAGTGATATGCAAAGCTCGCATGCGATGTAATAGGACCGCTCAGAAAAGGATTTTCAACAGATTACTATGAAAACTTACCGTATGCAATACGTAGCCCCATCAGTTCGCACTTTAATGGAGAGTATGATCTAAAATGGAACCTTATTGGGTTACCAAATTGTTGTCGAAAAACCTGTTGGATATCGAAATCACATATAAATTCACCAAATTGTCCACTTCAGCAGACATGTGCTTGAGGTACTCTTCCACAGACGGAGTTCCCATTAGAGTTTCACTGCGAGCGTCAGGTTTGCTTGTGTAATTTACGCCCATTCATAAATAATGCCGTTCGCAGCCACAATAAAATTATTGTTGTACGTGACTACTCATAAGTAGACAGAATTGTAAACGCTGTTACGAATTAAATCGAACGCCCTATGTTGGTTTACATATTTATGATCTATATAACTAAGAGACAAATCATACCAAGCTACATCAAAATGACGCCATCCTCCGAAATAAACGTTCCTGTGGATGTGCACTTGGATGAGCCAAGGCAAATTATTAACCGGGTGTGACAAACGGTCCCAGCCCTTGCCATGAGACCAGTCGAACAGTCACTATTGAGAAGCGTTTGTTAGAGGTCGATTGCAATGCAAACATTTGAGACCAAAACAGTTTGCACTCCGGTTTTGGCCCTCATGAGGTGACCGGGATGACCATTGCGCCAATAACTTGACACCATGTGCGACCAAATTACCCTATCTAAACGATCAGATACATTTGTTCCAGAGTAACGCGCAGGTTGCCCAATTACCTCAAAAAAAGTAACTGGTTTGTTAACGTTAACCAATGACTCCCATAATCAAGACTTCTAGGTTGAAGGGAAATCGGAGTGTTCATTGAATTTGCTGAGCAGATTTCTTCAGTCGTGATAAACAGTTGGAGACTTAAATGGCATAAAGTGAAGTTGATAGCAATTATTAGATTAAAATAAACCTCAGCCAGACTCTGTTAAAAAAAAGAACTATCATTAGTCGTGAGTGGTATACACCTTAACCACAACGGGAATGCGAGCTTTGGCCCAATTCCCCATGTAGCAAATCTGTTGAGTTTGACGCTAATGATCTGAAAGTACGCGCGGCCGAATAGCGAAACCTAGCTTGTTCGTTTCTTAGACTTCAAGAAACCGGCAACTTCGGCCAATCTGTGTACAGATAGAAGATGAAATAAGAATTCGTCAGCACAAACGGTTTAATGAACCAAACAGTGCGATATTCCCAATTGTATATTCGAGAGGTTACCTGAGTCTGACATGAAATTCTGGACTGCCAACCCAATAAACCAGTCGCATACGGTCCAGACCCATTTACGCGGGCAACCGGTTAAAATTAACTATCTGCAATAATTTGCAATCTTCCTCTACAGACAATTCAGTCGATAGAAAACACCGCTCTCCATATTAACACAAACATACTTTTCAATCGGATGTTTGTTGTAACGTCATGGTTAGGCACATTTTGCCAAAAAAGAATATGCCTAACTTGCCAGTTCTAATACAATGTACGTGATGACGTTCACTGTAAAACGAAATGTTTTAAACAGTAGGTCAGCCATTCTACTGAACCAATTTTGTGTAACGCCCCTACAATTATTCGCATATATGCCCCGTGTAGTTAACCAGTAACAGCAGATGTTCGACAGTTTTTTCTAATCATCTATTAGGTTGGTTTATTTTCTAAAACTCCTAAATTATTTGGAAAGTTGTTAGTTTCACTATGATCGAAAAACGTGACAATATTAATGTTATAAGAACTTTTTAATGGTTATGAATAATCCCAAACTGAAGAAAACATGCGGCTTGGCAGTCACTTGTCGGAGAAACATTGTCGCTGATGATGAGCGTACGGCAGGTCTTAATAAAACAACTCACGCTAATGTTCCGCCATGATCGGTTCGTTTTGGATTCAGGCAGCAAAAACCCAATCACATGGCGTTAAATTCAAACTCGTTTGAAGCAACTAAGCATAACCGGTTATGAGGCAGACGGGTAAGCAAGTGACTAAGATGTACCGTTCTTTGAGCCATACTGGCACACGTTTGGCCACTTAGCTAGGTAAGTGAAATTGGATTATTGAAGTTGACTAGCACAACGACAAAAGGTCTGAAAACCAAACACTCATCTCAGGAAACAACCCACAATCAACATATGCGCAATGAGCCGCAAATTTCCTCAAACATTACCAAACACGATGAGAGCGGATTAGTAAACAGTCCAGTGAAGTCAAAAAGGTATCAGTACGACAGAAAAGGAACAATCCAGAAGAACATCCAACAATTACAAGTACATATATATATATATATGCAGACATAGAACAAATAATCAACATCAACGGAAGGGTCAATAAAGTTGCACTGAGATAATAAATGCTCTATGAACGACGTTCACATGCACCATATTGGGTCCTATTGTTTCGAAAAAATCCAAGCAACGTTCAATCCAGATGGGCCCAGATTGATGGACCTATAAAGAGCAGTGAACAAGCAATATCGGGCTAACAACGTTGAAGAAAGCAGTCAAACAAACAGAAATTACGGATAAACAGTGTAATATGAGCTAAATTTTTATCCGAAGACTAACCCTGGAAACTGCTGGTTAAAATATTCAGCTGGCGTAACAAGTTAAGTGTACGACGACTGGATTTGTGAGAAGGAAATGCTGCAAACACGTTTGAAGCATAAACACAGAAGTTTCCCCAACATGGTGCGAAAACGAAAGCGGCATGAAAGAGGTAAGCCAGTGTCGCTATCATAACAGATATGAACGATCCGTAGGTGCCTAAGTGAGTTATGCGATAACAGGCACGGTCATGATGAACAGTTTTAAAGAGGACACAGAAAAAAGGTATGTCCTTCTAGAATAACCACCAGGGCCGCCCAGCAAACAAACCATCAATATGCAACATGTTAGCTTAGCTACCGACAAGAACATGACCCTACACATAAACCAACAGACAAACATGTGATAATCTCTCTCGAAAAGATCGTGTGCGAGTTTTCTTGAAACCAAACCGGGGTTTGAGTAAAGAAAACCTTACCTGAACTTTCCGTCCACTGTGAACGCGTGATGAAAACACATGAGAATCGCATGGAATAAATTTTTCGGACCCTACAGAGAAGAGGGAATTAGTAGGAAAGTTAACACAAATCGAGCTGACGGCTTACTGCTGGAAATGAATATATCTTCCCGTTTAAAATCAACTTGAAGTGTGGTGGTTGCACGCTCAGCTGATACAACTGGGTGTTGAACTTCGACTTAAGATCTGAAACATAAAGACAGCAACAAGTCAAAAAATGTAAGGAACCAGAAAAGAATACGGAAGACGATATACATCGGATATGTCGAAAAAAAAGTTCATTAGTCCATCATACTAGATTAGTACTACCCATGCTTCGTTGGAAGCAGGCAACATTCTGCTAATACTTGACCAAATTACGACGTCCTGAATCACACTTGAATCTATTTGGTACTGACTGCCGGAAGACGTGCCGCTGCACACAAAATGAAAGAAAAACAAACGAAAAACCGTGATTTCAATCACTAGTGATCGTCATGACAGACAGAAGATAACTGTTTACAATGACTAGCAGTACATTACCAACAACACGCACTGTAGCCTGGGAGACCCCGCCGCACCAGAAGAGGACGCCTTCATTATGTGAAGCTACAACATTACAATTCACTACACTATTTTACATCAGACGTAACGCCTCCGAGGTACTCGCAAAGCAAGACTTATCCAGCGGCAACAGTTATCAACCATCACTTCCAATCGTACTGCCCTAATGTAAAAAAAAACGTATTCGAACAACTGTTGGTTTTCAAGCAGACGATGGCAGAATGGAATGGACTAGATAAACGTGAACATCCGAGATTGAGTGTAAATGACGATAAGCGAGCTGATTAGAATTTGTGCTATTCATCTGAGTTTCCCTCTGAACTTTCCGTGGTGCATACGTGCGCATTATTAGATAAAACGTGATCCTTCCCCATTTAGGAATCGGTATGATGCCTGCCGTCTTCCAACAGCTAGTTTGTACTGTGTGAAACACTGCGTGAATGACTCGTTTAAGAGCTATAACAAAAAATTTAGCACAATCATTAAAGATGATTAGTGATAATTCGTCGTGTCTGTTTGCTTTGCTGGGGTTTAACCGAATGAGTTCTTTGAAAAGCAACTGAGCTATCAATGGGAGTAGACGGATCAATGAAAAACTCCACTAAAGCCAGGAACAATTTTTTGAAATCATGCTTAAGCTCTACGACGTCGACAACTGGCTCCTTGACAGGAAGGTTCAATCCACCCAGTCTTTCCATGGTTTTTTTTCAAATGAACACCACCCACATTTGATCGCAGCATTCGCGTCCAGATAAGTCATTCCGCTTGCCCACTTCGAAAAAAAACACTCCATTCGAGTTTTGCTCTTATTAGAGCTCATCAACAGTGCATATTCTTGTCCAGATCGGAGTTTCCACTCCGACCCTCGTGTTTGTGGGACTAGTATGTTAACCACAGCGTCAGTAACCTCACAACATGCATGACCAAATAATCGAACACAAACGCTTAACCACAATTCTGCGTGAGTAGTGTTCAACTTACCCGATTATTTCGAGAGAGAAATAAACGAAATCGCTCCGTTCAATCCAATTCCGTTAAAGGTTTCAAGCACGCTCAGCTGGTTCAATGAAGATAGTAAATTCAACCTAACTGAGAAGTCCTGATCACGGGGTTATCGACTGAATTGGACAGGGCGAGTCTGTCTATTCTCCCTTCGAAATGATCGGGCAAGCTGAACACTATTTACACAACATTGTTGTTGAGCGTTTATGTTTGATTAATCGGTTATGCCTGTTGTGAAGTTACTAGCACTGTGGTCAACATACTAGTCTCACAAACACGAGGGCCAGAGTGGAAACTGCAGTGTGAACAAGAACATGCACTACTGATGAACTCTAATAAGAGCGAAACTACCTTCGAAATGAGCTAGCCGAAAGGCTTATCCGGGCGCGAATTCTGCGATCAACTGTGTGTGTGGTGTTGAATTGGAAATAATCCCTCAATTTATATTAAGGATTTCATGACTTGACATACCTCAAGGCAGCTATTGTCATAGTAATGTGTTGGTACATAGTGAATTCCAACGATTTAACCCACAAACGGTAGACTTCGAGCTGTATATTACTGACGACTAATCTTTTAATTTAGAAGTATATTATTTTCCCTACGAAGCTGCTTCATACCCAGGGAAGAATACTTCCTCAAAGGTAGCAAACAATGAGGCTGAAATTTAAGTATCTAACGAACTGATCACAATAAGCAGACGATTCGTTACGAACGAACAACCTCAATTCGGATGAAGATAACACTACCGACTTCTGATCCTACGATTTTCGTAATGAGTGAAGAGATTGTTGCGAATCATACTTTAAACCATGGGAGAGAGCTCCATGACAAAGTGGTCACAGTTATTAAGTGGGACGAGTCTGTGGACTGCAAACGACTGTGTGATGTTAAGAAAGACTAGACTGAGATATGCATCATGCGTGTAAGAAATCATCATGGTGTTGTGTAAGCATAGGTTTTTAAGAAAGGTGACATCAGATTAGCTGGAATCACCACACCCAATAGAGTCACATGTCAAGAAAATCTAAAGGAGCTGGTGAAAAACCACCAACAAAATTTTCGTTCTCAATGGCAGGACAGTTCGGAGATATGAAAATAATGCGGAAAAGAACTGAATGAAGACGACGTAAGAATTTGGGTTCGCACCCGACAGCTTGCATAAATAATCGAATAAGTAAACAGAACTCGCAAAGACTTTCACCAGGAGTAATCAATGTAGGTAATAACACCACTAACACACCTTTTATAGCACACAGGGCGAACTACACGAAAGCTACTCAGACCCCTAATTTGGACGACCGCAATCTCGGTGTCCTTATGCAACGAGGTTTCTTGTAAGATGTTTACACTCGGGTTGGCATATTCGAAAAATTGGATAACACTGATCGTCTCGTGTTGCCAAATAATGAACGGATGTTTCCATTTATAGGCACGGGTGAATGTGTTTCAGTGGTCCAAGGCATTCGGAGTGCAACCGTCCATACTGTAAGATGTTTTCTGACATTCTCCTTCGATTCTGAATAAATTACAATTCGTTTAATCCTAGTTAGTTTGCCCATGGGTGAGAGCTGCGAAGATGCGAAAACACAAAATGATTTCAAACAGTCGCGAGAACATTTTGGCATACGAAGAATAACAATAAGCCCAAAGTGCAACCAATGTAACGCAGTCGGCTTAACATGAATAAGCGTAAGTTACGAAATTAACAAACTCTATCTCGACTCCCGAATGTGCACATGTATACGCCAGTACACTTCACACACTGTGCCCCAGAAAAAGAGTAATATTTATGGTGCGTCGAATCATGTGGTAAACCCAAGCCAATTGTTATAAAGCAGCGTCAAAAAGGTTGCAAGTAAGGAAGAGGCCCGAGGAGAATTAATGAGAAAACACACAAAAAAACGTACCCGGTTTATCTGGTTGCCTCACAACACAAAGCTGACTGAACACCCGACCGGTAAGACACTTGGGATGAGGTGGCATGCGCGCATCCATATAGGTGGAGAACATATGCAGCAGAATCTGTAACAAAACATACAACGCACAATGAAGGGTGTGTAGAATAAATTTCACGGAGATCACAACAATATCAGTTCCGTATCGTGGTGCCATGGCCAGGATGATGCAGTTTACAGGTCGCAGCGTTGTGTGTACCGCCCCTCATTTCTGTTGGTCCCGACCTATTCTGCTACCTAGAGGTGGTGGTGAGGCTTGTGCACTGTGTCAATCAGAAGGACTACGTTGATTGAAATTCAGTCGAGCCAGGTACAACTATACTACACAGACAGAAAGGCAGTCACACCCACACGGTTGTATGTCGGATTACTGGTCCCGCAGAGGTGCTTAGGTGAGGTACGAACATACAGCAGAAATACCCTTATAATCGCGGAACTGCTGCCCTTCAAAGAAGGAAGGGGGTTGATACAGGTAACCTGAAGAAAACAGCCCTTTGATTGCTCAGCAGTTGGTCATGATCATCGACCAGAATCACGCGTCAATGTATTACCCACTACGCTGTCGGGATAGGCAAGCGTCCCATTTCCAAGTGAATTATACTCTTAAGTCACTGGCTCCAGAGAGGTTTTCCAAGGAAACCCAATCTCTTCGCAGGTCAGGCAGTTGAGTTAAAGAACGGTGGGGGGGGGTCTTCTAAGTCAATCCCAAACAGCGATATAAACGACCAGGAAGTATCAGAAGTTATCGTATTCATGAGGATAACATTATTTACCACAAACTGGGAGGATAACTGAGAGGTGAAAAGAACCTCTCTCACTGAGAATAACAGAATACCAGTGTCCCTGCTTCGTGGTTATCTTGGTCCTCGAGTCGGTGTAAGCAAAAACACATCTAAAAAATCGGTTTTATTAAAACCTGTTGATACCGATTAGCCTTAACCAGACCAGACAGTCGAAGGGACTGGAATGTCCAAAGACTAAATTTTAAACGGTTTCTTGTTGGAAAAAGTGATTCTGAGGCTCAAGCAATTGAGACGTAACAAGACTCCTGAACCAGATGGCTTTTCTCCTCTTCTAAATGATAGTGGAGAGAGGTTTATATCAAAACTGACAAAACACCCTGCAGCAGTCTAGGGAAGTGAAAATATACCTACAACAGATTCTATCGGTAGTTATTCCCGTTTCTAAAACCGGCTCCCGAAATTTGTGAAAAACAGAAACATGAATCTAGTGTTTGTTACATCCAAGTTACTCGATATCTCCCTTATAGGCAAATAACGGTTGTGGTACTTTTACGGCAAAATGCTGTCTTCGATTAGGTTGGTCGCAACGACCCCTGAAAATGCCTTTCGCTAACCAGTTCCAGTGAAATCAGTGTCTGTCATAATTGTCGTACACTCCTTCAGCAAGTACGGTGAATGTTTATGTGCAACCGTTTCGGATGTTCATCATCGCCAGTAGTGTTCACCAAGAGTATCTGACCCTGCCTTCAATGTTTAATTGTGTCGTGGATAACATTCCAGAAGATGCGTCTGAGTAACCAAGAGTATAGCGTTCAGTTTCTACCAGGCAACAAGTTAACCGATAGAGTATGCAGATAGCTTTGCTTATCTTTATGACCATGTTGTTCCGTATGGAACATACCTTGTAAAGTGGTGCCCCAAGAGTGGGGCGTTCCCCCTTCGATATTCTTTGTTGAGAGCAGTCCGCTTTAAACCTAAGGACGTCTCACAAACAAATGTGGCATTATTTCTTCTGCGTGTAGTAGCAGTGAAGAGATATCAGTGAGAATAATGGGGGCCCATGCAGTCCTCGGCACCTTGCGTCACCTGTGATGTCGAAAAGACGTCCGGTTATAGGCAAAAGGAAGGGTGCGTAATACCTATATGCGATCGGTTCATCCTCTAGTTCAAAAACGTGGAATGTCTGCAAAGAAGATACCAACATAATTTTTATGTCCGATCACCGACGTTTCCATCAATTAGTCCACATCAAATGAAATCATAGCGCCGGTTGAAAAGGTCACCCACAGATGGCAAATTGCCACAGCCAGTGGCATGGGCCTATTCACAGCAAATCCAGGACTTCTGTTCAGCCTCGTTTTTTCCACCTTCATCTGCTGGCACATTCTTTTGTTTTAGAACACTTCACATCACTACGGCGACGGGTGGCAGCTCAAAGCACAACACATTCCGGCCAGGTTCATGGTCATTAAAAACGAATGAATAAATGAAAAGTCTAATAGTATCTAACTCAAATGACTCAGTAGTCACATGCTATCAAACATATTTTAATCCAACCGCTAAACAAACCAACCTAACTGTAGAAATGAACGGAATCAAAAGTCTACACGCCATAAAATCACTAACCAGACTGTCGTTTGGTAAGTGTTCTTTCCAGGGCCAACAGGAGCTTCGTGATCCTGAATCCCAACGAAATTCTTCGAGACAACCTCCACGAGAGAGTTCTAGAAGATTTTATAGAGAGGAGACGTTACCAGACATCACCAGAGGAAGCCTAACGTTTTCAAAATCACAGACACTTTCATACATCATGATCTATACTAGACAAAACACACCACGTTCGTACGATCGTGTCGAGCCTGCTTTGGACGTAAGGACACTACAAAAACTGGCTCTCAGACATAACTACGGACTGCAACCCTGACCTTAATTTAGTTCGACTTCATCCTCCAGGGATAACGTGGCGTTTATACCTACCATTCATTCTTCAAAATCTGTAGTTCAGTATATACTAATCTCTGGTGAACAGTGCACCGTTTGGGTCTCATGAACCACCAAACAACGGTTGTATTAACTGGCATCCGGCCGGCTCGTTCAGCAATAACGTCAGTCACATCACTGCTGAAGGATTTTCCATCACCAACTCGGCCTCACTTGCAAACGGAAACAAATAAGCACAATACAGAGCATCACACATGATCCTTCAGTCTGTTCTCATCCCCAAAGGTCATATTCAGATTGGAATCGAACAAATGCTTCAATTAGACATAATTCGATCTTCAAACAGCTCTTGGGCCACGCCAATGTACACGGTACCGGAGAAATCTCTCTGCGATTGGAGACGGTGTGGTTACTACCGTGCTCTCAACAGTTCCGCAATCCCCGACAAGTACTCAATACCAAGCTATGATTGTTAACCAGATAAACCCCACTATATATCCTGTACGCACTCATTCCTTCATTCATCTGGTTATTACTTCGTGTATGCAAATGAAGAGAGTGAACTAAATATAGTTCAAGCAGACATCCTGCATAAAAACTGTGGCCTTATTCAAATGGAGTATTAATACAGGTTTTCTACAAGTTTATTCGACGTAGCCGAAAAAGACTACGGTAATGAGAACAACCCAATAACCGCTACTAACTTCGATTTGCAGCCAAATCTAAGAGTGCCTGTAGCTGGTGACACTTAGTATTTTTGGAACGACAACAAGGAAGTTGGAAAGGGCCAACGGGGCACCAAACTTTACCTCAAAATCTACCCCTAGTCAATCCAAGTACTATCAAGTATGTAGCTCTTCCGACCACATACATGGAGCTCAAGCAAGACACAGCATAACAGGGACTAGGTAGATATGCGGAAAACTTGTCTGAGTCACCATACCTGATTAACCGAAATAAGACAACATAACGAGAGGATGTGTTTTCAACACAAGTCAATGTACATTAAGAGAGATAACATCGTGCTGATACACGTGAGTAATGCTCTGTAGACAACGACTATTTAAAAAAAACGACATGTGACCAGTAAATCGTTAACATCAGACATCCCAACCGAAAAGGCAATACCACCACCATGGTTTCATACATCTTGTCGTTGTTCAATGAGAGACAAACGTCGCATCGATATCAAAATTACCTCGGGTTATTAATGACCAGCAAAACTTCACCAATAAGTGACACGCTACCAGCAATGAGACCACCGATATTATTGTGCAAGGAAACGTCGAGTGCGAAACAGAAATGAGGACGACTTTGTTGCATCCTGTTAAGTCACGGCAACAACGTACCATAAACCATAAATACATCTGAGGTCTGACGTTAGAATGGACACATACTTCGAAGACACCCTAGTCTTCAAAAATTAATTTCAGACAGCTCTACTGACGAAAGAGAGAGCTGCCCTGATATACAGAAAAAATATCATTGTTGGCCGTCGGTAAATCTGGTGATACTGGAACAGTTGATGAAGGTTTGATTAATTTACATATGGCCTGCGGTGATTCCAGTTCTCCGCTAGCGACACCGCTCTTCACGTAGTTCGTATAAACTGCGGGGCAGAACGGACGTCAACAGTTTAGGAAGGACTGAAATCAGACCGATTTTTCAGGGTTGGTGCGTAAAATCAACGGAAAAAGCCCAGAGACAGCGGTAATTCACGAAGAGGAAAGTTTTTCTGGCAGTCCAGACCTTGGAGAATAGGACACAGAAATTCTAGTCGAGTATATCTCCCTCATAATCATCACAGACAACAACATATCAGTGGCTCATACTGATGTTTAACCGCCCAAAAACCATCAAAAAAAGCCAACCCAGCACAGGAAAAGAGAAGAAAATAAAGGGGACGGGAAGGGACCCAACTATTGAAGAAACTACATCTATATTAAAACACTCAAAGTCAAGACGCCTGCAGTTTTCAAACAAACAACCTAGCTGTAAGTGAAGGTAAGGCGTCAAAAGCAAGACAGCTTCCTCACGGATTTCACTGTCCCGCATCATTAAGTGCACTCACTTCATAGACAACTTGGACAAACAACGACAACATTCACGCCACTGAGCTCGGTTAGCCGCCATCTCACCTAACGTTTCAAACTATCGTCTCTGTGAGTCGCGAGGGCTCCAGCCCGGGAAACGAACCCGATCTACAGTGCCCAACCCCTTCGTAAACGATTTCATTTGTCTACGCCAGGTCATCATCTGACCACCTCGCTGCTTCCGCCAATCGGTCGCAGCGTCGGCAAACAGTGCTCGGTGTGGCAAACGATTAGCTAGCATCCTTTGTACGTGACCTAACCACCTAAGTCTGTAAAAATGTAGCGACTGAACGAAAGAACTTGTTTGACAATCACTACCAAATACCCGTTTCCTAACCTCCTCGTTGCTTACTCGCTGGTGCCACTCGATACGGGCGATCGAACATAGACATCGATGGTCACATACCTGAAGAGGATTCACGTTTTCTACCCTAAGCGGTTGAGTTTTGTTGTCGTAAAGTAATACACCCCTCATTGCTGTCTGATATACGCGATTGTTGAGCCCTAGCAAGATACCTCAGACCGACGAACACTGTCCTAGCCATGGAGATACGCGCTTCCGTTTCACTGCCTACACTTCTACCGCCGCTGATACAGCTTCCCAGGTATACAAAACCAGTCAACAACCCCCATGACTTCATTATCTAACATTAAATCTACATAACCACAACAACTTTTCAGAAGTACTTCACATTTTGAGGCTGTAAAAAGCATCCCGAAGTACTTAGCAGAACGCAAAATAGCGTCTAGTATTGTTTGTTTTACTTGGAAAGTGTCAAACGGCAACACTTTTTCGTCAGCATAATCAAGATCAATCAGTCTTGCATCAGGTCGGAGGTCCACGTCTGCATCATGTAAGTATCACAGACAACCCCCCACTATTTCATCTATGACATAATTAAACAAAAATGGTGAAAATGGACAACCTTGACGCACGACACTTATGGCGCTGAAATTGTCAGACAGTTCATCATAAACCCTAACCCGAGCTGAAGTATGGGAATGAAGCGCTCACAGCACGTTCACATACTTGGTCGGTACACCCCTATGTTTAAGTAACTCTGAAAGTGTAGATCGATCCACCGAATCAAACGCCCCTTTGTAGTCGAGGAATACGGCGATTGTTGGTTAGCGGTACACACGATGGGGCTCCAGAATTTGGCGAGGAGTAAAAATTTGATCAATACTCCCTCCTCCGAGGCGAAACCTTGCTTGTTCTTCCATAAAGTTCGCCTCCTGAGCTGCAGTGAACCGACGAAGTGTAATGTATTCCAGAACCCTTGAAATGACTGGGGTCAAACTAATCCCCCTATGGTTTTCGGAAGAGCCCCGAGCTCCTTTCTTGAATATGGGAACTATTATTCAGTGACTCCAGCATGAAGGGAGTATCTTCGTCCTCCATACAAGCTGGAACAACTGAGTCAAGGTCTTTACTAACGCCTCTCCATCTTCTTTGGAAAGTGCCGGCACGCGATCAGTGGGACCGGCAGCCTTATTACGATTGACAGCCGAGATGCAATTGCGAACCTCAGTCTCAGTGGGTGGTTTCAACCGACCAGGGTGCTACATAACCAGTTCGTGGTGACAACACAATAAAAGCAGGAGCACAGCTAAATTGACTCGCAAAGTGTTCCGTCCAACGATCTAATCTTACCGATTAGTGTGCCATCTGCCTAGCTGATAGTTTCACTGACAGGCGGTCGCCTGAGACCGGTGGCATGCATCAGCTTAAAGAGTTTGCCGGTATTCCCTGAAACAAAAGTGGTTTCCATTTCCTTAACTTTCTCCGTTAACCAAGCCTCAGGATCAGTGTTGAGGCTAAGTTTGAGTTTCCCAAGGATATCGCTCCTAAACTTGTTATGTGAATTGCCAGAAGGAATGTTCCGTCCGGCTTCCAACAACTCCATGATTTTCTCCGAGATCCAATGTTGTTTGGACCCAGGAACCCCCGTGCCTGCTTTATGAACTGCCTGTGAGATCTCGGTTCAGCAGCTATTAGAATCTCCGGAGTGAGAACTACTAAAGCAGTTTTCTAAACTGGTTGGGTACTTACGCTTTATTGACAGTAAAGCCAGTTTGTCGATAGCCAGTTGTTGCCCAGCAACGGTAAGAAAGAAACAACAGCGTAACAACGCATGATCTGAATCCAATTATGTGCTCCAATAAGAACGACAGTCCTGAATCGAATCGCGCCATCTATAACTAACAGCTACGTGGTCCATCTGAAACAAGACCTAATTCGGAGAAGGTGAGCACCAAGTAGTGCAATGGCATGCACGATGCCGAAAGCTAGTGCTGGCTAAAAATAGCTTATGCTCAGCGCACAGCAGTAACAGTCGCCCGCCATCATCCGAGCGACGTGATGCAATCCCAAACTGTCGCCTAAACGGGACTGGCGCTTACCAAGGCGGCCAACCTGAATTTTCCTATTTCTGGTCAGAACGACTATATCAAAACCATGTATCGACCGAAGGAGATCGGCCAGTTCCGAGCAAAACGAGTCTTTGATATCGACGTCACTACAGTCAACTGGAGGATAAGCAGACACAATGAAAAGATTTCTGAAAGTCTTGCGTCTAGAGCTGGCCTTAACGGAACCTGCCAAGCGGACAGCACAAAGTCTACTGTTAACAGGAATCCAATCTATCAATGAGGCTGCGGCCGTCGAGCTAAGGACTATACCTACTCCAGGCTGACCTGTAACAGCGGCTGTGAGTCACTCGAAGTGTATAACCAGTAAGGAGTAGACAATGCGGGTGCTGTTAGTTCCATACGTTGACTACTCGTCCTGGGTTCTAATCTAAGAAACACAACAGACATCGATATTTAACGAGTCTAACATTCGTGCGATGGCAGTCTGTTGATCTATCTGTTTTAGAGTGCGAACGTTGAAAGCACCCATATTATTCGCTTTCTAGGTCTAAGCAACGGACGAGGCAGGTCTGAGGCTGAGTAGTAGGAGATGGGACATACCGGCACAGTTCTACTATGATTAGCTATATCTACTGAGAGACCTACAGAATAATTAGTAGAAACGGAGGTCGGGAATGGTCTGAGAGCTGAACTTGATAAAACAGTGGAGGGGCTAAGAGTAGCATGTTTCGTTTGTCCACTATGGTGTACGCAGTAGATGGGGCGACTTGGTTTATACTATGATACACTATGATACACTATGATATTATTGTTTTGAATTTCCACGGTTGTAGATGAGCTGAACTACTCTCGGGAATCACACAGCTAGACAGGAGAACATTTAGGGTTCTTGACCAAAGTCTTTGATGCAAGTACCTGTACCGCAAAGCAGCGGATGAATGGCAGTGTAGCAGAACAGGTACTTTTTTCGGAAAAATATGCCAACTTTATTCCAACCCCCAACCTGGAGGACTAGGAGACTATGGTTTGTCAGACCTCTACCTACTGGCCTGCCTGGAATGAGTGACTCTGTCGGTGTGGTTACCTCACCATCCAGTTTAGTCCAATAGATCATCGAGATGCGCAAGCTGTCACATCGCGTCAAGGTCTAGTTTCCACAAACTCTGAAAACGGCAGGAGGAAGATAGGTAGAGCAATGTCCAATGTGACCGCTTACAAACCCCTGAATCATCGGTATGTCGACTCTAAATTGTTCACGTCATGAGCTGGCTCATCCGATACACGTGTAGCCCGTGAGTCGTGCACACACGAGTTTGGAGAATAAAAGCATTGAACACTTAGGAGGTGGCCTTATGATTATGGCATGGTCCTTCCGGCGATTATCTTCAGTCGCTCGATAGTAATGAAAGCAGCAGATAAATTATCACTATTATGGCACCTAATAATGTCAGCAAGGGCAAGATAATGGGCAATCTTTAAGGCATTCCAGCAAAGTCGGTTAGGAAATTCAGGTGGCTCTGTAATTTGCTCGTACGGTAGCCTTTCACACTCAGCCAAAACATCAATCGCAGATGGGTAGAAAAACCATGCACTGAGAAAAAGCAATCTAATGAGTGATGGTGGAAATTTGATTCAAGTATTCCAACCGAACGCGGGATTCATTTTGTTCCTCGTGACACTGTTGAACGTGGCTTCGGATAACCTGCGTAGCAGGGCAAACAACAATGCCACTACTGAAACTGGACGAATTATTAAGTGGTAGATGAACACGTGGTGCAGGTCTACCTTAAAGAATGAAAGTGGCTAATGATTCTAATGAAACAACAGAGCTTTTTCAATACCTTAAACTTTAAAGAATAAAACGAATGGCTTAAAAAAGCACGCTTCCATCATCAAAAGTAAAGACAGGAGGAAGGTGGTCAGAGCGGCATGCTTTATGCTGTATACAGGGATGATTTTTCATTTAGATCAGAGTAGTGTAGAGGAGCCTGAGGATACAGACTATGAAGCCAAACCAGACACACAACGCAGAACAGCTGAGGAAGCGACCAGCGGTGCATCGGAAAGCATTCCGAACATTATATACTACCGGATCGTCTACTTCACGGACTATTTCACTAACACCGAGCAGTGTAACACGAGTGATATGAATAGGACAGAATAAATTCCGGGAATTTCCGGATGTAACAGTTAATTTCATTTCAGTTGTGCGTCCGGATTACAATATTTCGCAATCCCTCAGTAGGTTTCGTTAGAGACTATGGTTCATGATGCTCGATGTCAGTCGGTATTAGTCGGCTAGCGTTAGGGATCTTCAGAGAATGTGAGAAAACCCAATGGCTCGTGGTAGAATGAACCGGCACACAAAGAAGGAATCTAGCTAGACAGAAAGCAGCTTACAAGAGAGTTCCATAATTATCTGGGCTACTTAGTGGCAAGATCGATTTGACAATCTGCTATCCCTAGTGGGTCGGACAATTTGTTTACATCTAGCCGTTGGAGTGCACAAGCACTCTGGCACAAACAAAAACGTGAACAAAATCGACGCAAGTTGATCAGTACGAACGGCAACGTTATACGTAACCACATCGTTAGTAGCCAATTGCAATGTGGCACATTTAGGCTCATGCCTATGAAGGAGGGTAACGAGAGGCGGAAGGGCGTTTCGAGGAACTGATGATGGTCTGCACATAAGCTCAATTGTTGTGTTCATGATCCAAGCAAAAACTATCGAGACTGAACCAGCCTTCCATGCGAGTCTTATGTGACGAAAAAACGATCCCAACATATAGATATATGGGCAGAATTACGACGCCAGTTTTACGTGCTCTACGAAGAAAGTTACGAGGATAACGACAGAAATTGTTTTTTGTAACTTTTGGGCAGCGGTGAGTAGGACTGTACCAAGAAAGATTAAACGCAGGGTCCTTTTCGGGTAGTCTGCCTACTCTACTTGAACATCCGAGTTTCACTGCGCCTATTACTGATTACACTTCGTTTTATAAGCATACATCAATCTACGACTGCATGACAAAAGAATCAGTACAGAGTGTTGTTGAGGATCACGTTTAACGAACGTTGACACCATCCAAAATACTTACATATGAATTCAGAACAAATAAACGTAGCTCAATGGGTCGTTAAGGAGGTGAGGAAAACCCTTACTTATGCGATAATATTCTTGGTAGAGAGAAAGTTGTTCGCAAATGTAAGCAAAAAGTGAATAAAAAGGAATAGGAAAAACTTGAAGTAAAGTGTTAGAGTGCAACTAAACCAGCAAGCAACGATTAAACAGAGGATCAATGCTGTCAGATATACATATTTAGTGGCTTATGGGGCAGCGATATGTCATGAACAAGATCAGTCATCACAAAACAGTAAAGCCGTTTAAAGTGCATGGGGTTGACACTGAGGTGTAGTCAAGCATTACTCCTCCTTCAAACTGAAAATAACTTTAGCGCGTAAAACGGACAGCCACAACTATAAAAAACGACTGTTATGAGGAGTAACGTTCAGATGACAACATACCGCGCAGGCGATTGACTAAATACCCGTGGTCCTTCGTAAATTCCAAGAATGATAACAGCACCGGTAATGTTGGAAGGTACTGGTATTTGGTTGAGCAGAGTAACTGCAGTGTATCCAGAGTCGTGGCTGTTTGGAGCGGAAAAGAAAAACGATGGGAGAGGCATAACCATAACACAATTCGGTTTATGGCAGAAGTCCAACCGATCAATGGAGAAAGTTCAGTAACAAGCTGCACTTCCAATGATGTGGGAGATATTGCTTCAGAAATGTTAGAACAGAACATCCTAGCTGTCCTATTTCGAACAACCCGGAACCGTTTATGCACAACCGGGCAACACAATTTGCAGCAAATGCTAGTCCGGTCCAAACACAAAGGTTGCCACAAAGGATTGGTATTTCTCCAAAGCGACGGCTGTCGCACAGTGTAAGTCATGGCAGGTGAGGAAAAAGTCCTAAACAAAGTTCTACATACTGTGATTTATACTTTAGTCACAATACCTTCCATAACCTTTGCATTTAACAATTATAGTAAATTTCGGATTCTGAGGATTGATATTCAATGCTCGCTGGTTTGTTTTATTCACAAAAGTTTCTTCTACTTAAATTGCTTGTGTTTTGAGACCAACATCTCTCATAGTCTGAAAAGTTCAAATATGTAAGCTGATGTTCTAAACTGGCTTCACGCACTGGCTTCATCGTAAGTAGGTTAGGCTTCTCAATAAGCCTCAGTTACGGTCAGTGTGGTCGCTTTCTAGATAAATTTAAACGGATAGCGTGCTAACACACGGTCTGCAACTTGGTATTCGTTGCAATGAGTGTGGGACGCATCCCTTATACAACGTGATCGAGGGCGGTGACCACGAGGTCATCTAAGGTGTACAACTGACATAAAGCGGATGACATCAGCTCGTTATATGTCTTTGTATTACAATCTAAAATGAAACGATCGTTGACATTTCGCGAGTCTAGCGCTCGAATGAGAAGAGCCTACTGACCTATACATTTCTGAGTGCGAGCATTCAGGGAGTGTATACTCTCGTGATATCCTTAACCATTATTATTATTATTCCACAATACACTCATCTTGCTGCCTTTGCATTATGGCCGTATCGGTTCAAAAAGACCAGGCCGACTGGGATTTCGTTCTTACCTAGTACAACCACTTCAGAAAGATCAGAGGGGAGCAGACAGCCGTTGCACTCAGAGTTATGTCATACTAGTAACCTCGTGGGAATGTTTAGGCAACGGGACACGATTCTACGGGCATATGACACTGTTTTCATAGTTGCACTATTGTTGTCTTTAGAATAAAAAAGAAGAGAGTTAGAAAGGGTAATTTCAAACAAAGAGCATCCCGATCGCCCAATTGGTCGTGACCGCCGACCCATTATTTAATTCGGTTTAGAAAGTTTCAGCATCGCTAAAAAATGTGATTTGGCCTCGAAAACATCCACTGCACTCGGTAATGACCAGTGATATTGATGTCATATTCGCTGCATCCTCAAACCTGACAAGACTCTCACTGCCAAGCGGGTCGGATTCTTGAATCATTAGCTCTGGGCGAGGTTCCCAACGAAAACCATCAACTGGTGTCTCGCGAATCAGACTACTAAGTCAGAGATCCGGAGTGGTTTCTCTCAAGTCAACCTCATACCATGGTATACACGACCAGGAAGCATCAGAAGATATCGCCGCCCTGATGAGTAAGCCAACTTATTTTCTTTTCCCTCTACTGCTAATTCCTCTATACTCAACCCAAGACAACTGGTAAACATTGATGATTTTAAAGTCCGCACACAATGACGAATGGGTTATAAAGTTGTTCTGACGGGCATTCTTCAGTTTGGAACTGGACGTATGTGTCTCAGAAATGCACTCCGACAGTCATAGTGTTATCACACACTTCAATTCGTCCCCGAGTAGTGACATAAATCAGCGGTTTTGTTATCATGGTCTCTAATGACAATGCACATGAATTTCACGGCCAAGGTAGAGTGGGTATTGCAGTGAGCTCTAAGGTAGAGCAGGGTTTGCGCAACTTGATCCCAGGCCAACAGACGGAGCACTTCATTCAAAGCCGATAGACAGAAGGGGAAAGAGGTTTTTAGCATATTTGCACATGCTCCAACAGACAATAGTTCGGGCACTGTGAAGAACATCCTCCACGATGATCCCGTGCTTCTCTGAGAACACTACATCGCTGCGCGTGCTGAAGAAAAGAACGTACAAAGTGGACATTTTAGTACGGAAAATACTAGCCTAGGCGATGTTAAGTGTCCTGGCGCGACGCATTGGCAACGACGATCAGCTGTTATAAGTATGCCCGTCTCAAGGGCTATACAGATCAGGTTGTGCGTTTCAACACAAAATACGATAATCCACCAGGGGGGACTAGAACGTGCAACACACGGACGCAAGTCGATCACATGGCTGTCAGTTATCGGTGGTGCTATTCCACCGAAGATTACCGTGCACACTAAAGTGGCCACGTTGCTTTGGAATGTGCCGTTATTCGTACCTGTTTTGTTTTATGGTTTAGTCAAACATCATTTTTTCACAAAAATAAAGTATTCAGGAACTGTAGAGGATTTTTGTTTTCATGCAGATTGAACACCACTCACAATTGATCGCAGCCGTCGCATTCCCAAACTTTCCCAACGGCCCCTTTCGAAAAGAAGCACAAGACTCGAGTTTCGTTTTCATTAGAGCACGTCAGTAGTGCACATTCATGGCCACGACCGGAACAAGAATTCTGGCCACGCTTTCATGAGGCAATCGTTTTGACCACCGTGCCACTGACCTCATATTAGGCACGACTGAATCATCGTATGTGAACGCTAAGTCACCTTCGCTTAGGAGTAATGCTCTAATTTCCCGATCGCCTCGAGAGGATACACAGTAACTGTCATGTTAACTGCAATCTATGGGAATGCGACAGCCGCGACCAATTTTGGATGATGTTCAATGAAAACCAAAATACACTTCTACTCATCAGTAATCAGAATACCGCTCAATGTGTTGATGATCTCTGATTTCAACTTGGAGAGAAGTCCTAGTCGAGGGGTCATCGACCAGAGTTAACAGGACAGTTACCGTATCTCCTCTCGTGGCGATCGAGCAATCAGAGCATTACTCACAAGCGAAGGTGACTGAGCGTTCACATATGATGACTCAGTCGTGTTAGTGGATGTCGTCTGTTTGATTGGAGAGTTCGAGGCCATTCATACTACCATTTGGAAACGCCTTCGGCAGTGGATTGTTGTCATTGACGTATTTGTATACGTAAGGTTGACGATTTGAAATTCCATTGTTTTCTATCCCTTCTGTTCTTTCGTGCACGTGGACTTACTTAAAAGTGCGCAACTTCGTGCTAATGATAAACGCTGAGGTAACACTGGCCGAGAATTATAATGGACGAGAAGATGGAATAGCAGCTGCATCTGGCTTGTCCATACCGCTAGCCTGGAGAGTCAATGTCCATGAAACTAACAACGAAGCACACACACTGTTTAACCCCAATAAATCAGGAGGATGAGCTAACCAGATTGAAAGCCAAAAAGTAATCTGGGTGATCTGTCATGTTATTATCAATTGCATATGGGCCAACAAAAGCCAACAAGAAATGATTAACGGCTTTGAAGCCTCTCAAAATAGTTGATAAATAGGGATCTATACCGACTCATTTCAGAGCAGCTAATGTTGGTGACATCGTCCAACGCATACGACTGGACGCCAAAGTCAACGATTAAGAAGTCAACAGGCCCTATATCCTCGATCTTTAGAGAGCATGCTTCGAAGTCGAAAAGTAAAATTGCTCTGAAGTTGTGTACCTATTCACATTTCACTGTTATAGGTGGACAGAATCCACAACTTATTTTGCGTTAGCCGGTCATGAGGGCATGAAAGGGTAATGGTACAGTATGTCATTATGTCGCTGTGAAGAAAGCAGTAAGCAATTTTATAAAACCGCCTCAACTAATGTCCTACGAATGCGATTTTTAAGTTGACCTGAGATATCTTTATGAGATTAATGATGTTTTGAGTTGTAGAACACTACCTTGACTCTAAATTCATAGCTTCAAATTAACTGTCAACAGTTCTGTCGTTCGAGATACACTTTCCAAAGTACACAACCCGATTAACAAGCTTCAAGTTTGGGACTAACGCTACCGTCCTAATTTGAGGGCAAAACCCTGCGTCCTGAGGATGCAAAGAGCATCCCAACTGACAAGGAAGTATAAAAACAATACCTCGGAAATTACCAAGTGACGACTTGCCGTCAACTTAGTTTGCGTTGGCAAATTTCTTACCGAGAGGGACATAGGCGTACTGATCCCGCCACAGGCCGTCATCCAACATCTCGTGATTAAGCTGAACGGGAATGGGGGAAATAGACATTCTTGGCGAATACCACTTCTAGTACAGAATGTTTGGTAGTGTCCTACAGATCCTATCCTGAACGGAAGTGGTGGAGAAAAAAATGCCAACAATACGTCTACACATTTGCGATTAGGTCATGCTTGCGCTTCTTTCTGACACCTTTCTCCGGTACGTCATAAAAACTAACCGCCAAGACGTTTCCACTAACAGTTAATAACTCTAACAGATCCTCTAAAGTCTTATGTGATGCCGATGATTTATCGTAACCAAACAACGCTTGATTCTCGCAATGCTTGTGAAAACTAGGCCTAGCAGAAGTTGAAAAACAAGAGGAGTCGGATAGCTGAGTCTGGATTCTGAGCTTGTTTGAGGGATTTGTAACATTCCAGGTCGGATAAATTTCTCCACTGTTATCAGCCGTGATTGGTGGGAACGCCGTCCAGTGAGCTGCAGATTGAGTTGATGGAGGGCGTGAGAGTGAAGTGAATCCATATATGTACCCCAGTAAAAATAACGGTCCGGAAGAAGCCACACCACCTACAGCAAACAGCGCGTTAGCTATCCAAAGGCATGCCTGTTATGAACCGCGTGGACTGACAATTGATGCAAAATCACTAACGCC
>LUCH01001721.1:9001-63179 GCA_013368495.1 Paragonimus heterotremus
ATGAAATAATAAATGAGTCGTTGGGGAAAGAGAAAGCATTCGCTGCGCGCAGTAAGTTGCACGGCTGAACAAAATGGCACTGAGTTCGTATCAGGCCTCCTGTTGCAGGCGTACACAGAATCATGCGTACAGAACAGACATATGGGAAAACATGGTTGCAGCCAGGATCCTTAGAGAAGTCACACCATCACTGGTCGCTACACAAGCCTCTCCCAGAAGGGTGGCGGTATGCAACCTTCGATCATGTGAACGGAGATATCAACGTGCAGGCCATCCCCTTGTGGTTTCGTTCATGGCACTCCAGATGCCACGAGTACATACACAAAAGACCTAAGACCACAAGGTTCTCCTCCTTGTGCTACTGCGCCAGTCTAGGGTGAAACTAACTCAATATGGAAATAGTGTGAACTGCCGGGCTCAGTGTACAAAATGTGGAATGTGACAGTGCAGTTGGGGAAGTTGCGTACTTCCGAGTTCGCCGAGTCGTTACATGTGAGACTACCGACGATGGTCTGTGTTCGGGGTGATGTTGCGCATATCCCGAGCCCATATGGCATTCTCATCATACCATATGGAAGGCCCATGGTCGGAGAATCGCGGAGCATCGAGGATGATAACTGGTGGGCTAACTGTTCGATATAAGCATGGTGGAACATCGCAGAACATACGGGTATGCCTCAGATGTTGATAACAGTACCGACCATCAGTAGTCAGAAACAGCATTCCGATTGTCATGTCCACTGGATAGGTTGCGGCTGCAGTAGAACGATCGGGTCTAAACAATGATCAAAAGACCACTTACCTTTCACCAATGATGCAGTTATATTAGCTTTCCGTGACATTGCTGATTGGTCACATGTTCACTTATTTATCACCTGGTGTATTGTTTATGTTCATCTTAGTTTTCCCAATTTTACACGGACCGCTCATTGTGATGTGAATAAGTATCGCGTTTTATATTCCATCTCCTCTCTTGCGATGACTGTTAGCAGCACTCCTTGTACCACTGCAGCCACGACTTGTCAAACGAACGTGTCACTGAGACATCTGTTGCCAACAGCTGTTGGTCAATATCTTCACCAACGTCAGAATTCAGCATAACTTGTCTGTACGTTCTCTTATTTGTCATCTGGGTCAGCTTCTGTTTAACTTCTAGACAACCAAGTTTTACTGCAGATGTTCCGGACTTGTCTGAACACGCACTGCCACCATGTTTTGGGATGCAAGTCATCTTGGCTCATGAGGTCTCCGGGCTCACCAAGAGGTATAGCCATTTCAAGCCATTTCTTATCTATTGTTTAGTAGAAATTTGCGTTTGCCAGGAAGCACTTTAAATCACTATCTCGATCTAATCGACAGCTGTTTAGCTCGCTCGCACAGGAGGATTGTGGCGCAAACGCAATCCCCGTAACTGTGTGTCGTTTACTTTCTCACGTACGGATTGTCACTACCGTTAGGTATTATTATCGGCAGATCTCAATGGGTTTTTCAACGTATCGGCTGCCTGTCTTCACCCCCTGGATCCCCATCTCAACGTTTCCCAAGTTAAATAAGTTGTATCAGCAGAAAATACTGAAGACATGTCCGAGTAAGCTGGTTGCAGTATATATATAACACTTTCAATCTATTGCCAATGTAGGAACCTGGCTGTTCGACAACCACCACTTCCTAGTCATACCCGAAAAGGGCAATCCCGCAAATCAACTGGTCAAACTGTTCCTCACCTTATATCACACACACGAGTTGCATATAGTACAATATACTTGGATTCATCACCAGCCATTGTTGATTCTGATCTATTCAGAGAATGAAATCGCTAGCTTGATCCCGCTGAACTGGCCCACAAGAGTTTGAGTATGTGGTATGCGTTCATACTAGCAGCTGTTCCACCTGATTGACTTAGGCCGTCAACAACGTCTCAGCATGCAGTATGCGTTCACACTAGTACCTGCTCTACCCGACTGACTTAATATGTGGTCGGCGTCTGAGTATTCAGTATACGTTCACATCAGTACCTGCTCCTTTCGAACCAATTCTACCGCGAATAATTTGGAGAACAAACACAGGCGGGATGTGATGATAAACTTAACGACGTGTCCATAACGGTTAAATCTACCCCACACGCTTGGATTTTAAGGTCGGCCCATTCTTTCGGCTCTCCTCCACCTCCAACGCATTACATTGCCAACTTCTGCTGGAATACTTCCGCCACACTGGATGTCTCCGTCCTCTGAGCCCAGCGCAGTGTTTGCCAGGGTGACCCACTGTCCCCGCTTATGTTTACCATGACAATGGATCAGATGTTGGCGCTACCCCGACCGGAGCTTGGCTACCAGTTCCAAGATACACTGTTCAGCGGCTTCGCCTAAGCCGTCGGCCTGACCCTTTTTGCTGAGAATCCTACTCGTCTCTCCAAAAAGCTTGCAACCGCCGCTAGTACCCTGAAACTATTCGGGCTGAAGACCAAAGCGTATAAGTCTAAGCTCGTGGTCATCCACGGTGACCATGAACATAACACAACCGCCATCTCTGATGAGTTTATCCAACTCTGCCCGGACATTGTCTATTCACTAAACGCTTCCGACACGGTTGGCCGTCTAGGTATCCCGTTCATCTGAAAGTGTGAAGCATTCACCAGGCACGGTTTGAAGCTTCCTACAATGCTGGATAAAACCACCAAAGCGCAGTTGAAGCCACATAAACGTATTAAACTCCTGAGAGCGCATCTGCTCCCGAAGATCAATGCTCATTAATGTTCAGTCGGGTCCACCGTAACACGTTTGACGCTATGGACCGTACGATTCGCTGGTTCCTTCGGCAGTGGCTCCGCCTTCCCAAATACACACCAATCAGCTACGTCAACACCGCAGATCGTTTGGGTGGCCTGGGCATCCCGAATTTGTTCATCACTATTCTCATCTCACGCAAACCTCGAGCGGAAAGGCTGCTCTTCAGTCAATGTCCAGTTCTGCGGAATGTGGCCAAATATAATTTATTTGGTCTTATCTTGAGGTATGTGAAAGTCTAGGCACGCGTTCAGGGTGTAGTGGTGAAGAACAAAGAAGAAGCCCATACGGCACGGATGGATAAATTCTATTATTCGCTATACGGTGACGGTTTCCATGAAGTGTCACACTCTCCACTTTCTAATCGTTGGCTGCTTAACCCACACTGCATGTTCCCTCAGAATCTCTATTCGTACCATCCAGCTCAGATGTAGTCTCTTGCGGACTAAGGTCCGAAAGCCACGAGGGGAGCAAAGTGACCACTCAGTCCTCTGCCGTGGCAACCGCGGTCAACTGGAAAGCCTTTCTCATATTCTACAATCATGCTTGACCGCCCATGACGTGCGTTGTGCGCGACCCAACCGTGTGGCCAAAGACCAGGTGAAACGACTGCGCAACATGGGTTTTACAGTTTTCGAGGGGCTGCTAGCACCAACGGCAAGCTCGTTCATCAAACTCGATGTGATCGTGCTTCATGACGGAGCTGCTGCAGTATTTGACGTCAGTATAGTGGATGATTACCAAAGCCAATTAGCCTGGACAGGCAAGATGGTGAAGTACTGGACCGACTCTCATAATGCCGCCATTAATTCGGTTCGCCATATTTTGGGCTATGATGTGAACTCTGTTTCTCATTAGCCCGTGATCATCTCCTTCCGCCATATCATAGTTCCCTTTTAAAGTAGCGCAATTCTTCGACTGGAACTGCCCTCAAATGCAGCCACAGATTTATGTCTACTGACTGTTCAAGTTTCTCTAAAAACCCACGGCATACTTATGTGCGGAACTTGGCGTTAACTGTTGCCGCCCTCCTGACAGTTGTCTCGCTATGAAGGGCATTTTTTTGTCCCGATGCGTGAGCTTTGATTGTGATAACACTTCTGTGCCCTTAAGATCTTACGTACATATTATATATATAATTATATGTGTCATGACAATGTGTGCAGAATTACACAGAAACATTCATGAATGAATCCTTCACTTACTGAAACAGCTGTACGTTTCCTGCCAGATATTCCAAATAAGTTACTGTTGCGCCTTGCCTATAAGCCGAGATATTCCACGTGTAGTGCGTGCTAAAAACCGGCGTTGGGTTGCCAGCTTCTGGCACACGAATGATGGTACCATCACCCACACAACCCAGAGTAACAGCTATATCTTGGCATACGTCTTCTGCATTTCTAGTTCTTTATAAACGCGAATATGCTACAGGGATTGGCATACGTAATACGGGTTCGGGCATTTCAGTTATTGAAACATCATCAGGGACACCGGCGGGTAGCACCCACCTACACCTCCTTTAATCTTTCTACTGGTTTGTCAATCACGCGGAAAACCGTCACCATATGGCCGCATGGCATCAGACTGAGAAAAACAGCAGTCGCATCCACCATTTTCCGTAATCATTACGTGAAACATTCGTCGTCTGGTACATCGAACATTCCATATCCCTCTTTTGCAGGCGACGTTTTCAAACTTACTGCTATAATAGTGCCTAAGATAAACACCCCTCGCATACCACCATAAAGGTTTCAGAAACGGTGACAGGTGTTCGTATCTCACCGGCGGTTCAAACAATTTCATACGCTCTTTGTCAGCTGCGCAAAGGCGATAAGCAGACACACTCCCAAAACATTCAAAAATGTGTCTGAACAACGCATACAATGTCGAACGTTCATAAACTGCATTCTTATTGCACCTATTCTCGCAATCCACTCTTTTGGTTGTGTTGTTACTAAAGAGGGCAGTCCCTTCCAAAAAATGAGATACCCATCCGGATTTACTGACTAACCACTTTTTACACAAGCACTCAAAAGCTCCTCTACTAACACGCTTTATAGTTTACAGTGACCCCTTAAACTGTGATATGTTTCCAGTGAATGCCACACTGCGCGCCCATTGATAGATGCGGTTCCTCTGGAATGTATCCAAATCTACCAGGTGACGAGAGCGCCTATAGATATCATTCATTAAATGAAACCAGTGAAGTACTACAGCGCAACTTGGGTTAACCTCGCGGATGGTTCGTCACTGCACAGGTGAACGAACGACGACGGAGGTTTGAAGGGCAGACGTGCGTGGCAAGATCTTCAACCCACGTTCTAAGACTATTCGGTAACTTGCCGTCGTTTTATTGAGTATCTATGCGTGAAAGTCGTCACACCTACACCAGTTACATCAACAAACATGGCGCGTCACAGTATGCAGCCACCACAATTCAACTGGTGCTTGGCGTCAGTTAGAACGACATCGGCAAGTCCAGGACACAGTTGGAGGGAACCTTTGGGGACAAATAATATAAAGCGCAGACACATCTCCCCTCACAAAAAACAGTACTGTCCAGCTGCTTTCGACCAGTCGCGCAGCTCAAGAGGTTCGCTGCAAAAACCCATTTGACCATGCTCTTCACGTAGTTTGTGTAAGTCGTATGAATGCATCGTGATCCCCAACTTGCTTTTTACGTATATCATCATCTCAAGCGTATTTCTGAAACATTACGTAATCTCTAGGACATGTTGCTCATCGTCTACGGGCAGACATCCTTTCCTAAAATATCTACTAACCGGTCCAACTTGAAAATCGTGTGAGTGCTCCATGTTAGCCCTCCAAATACGATATGCACCATAGCGATAGTGAAACACCCACGAGGTCGTGCAAAGGTGGTCAGCGCATCTAAAATGTCATGCCATATGTACATCACAAAAATATACTACCATTTTCCAGCTACAGTCCGACGTGTACATTGTGCGCACTTGTACACGACACTTCCGTACGCACAGCCTAGCAACAATCCTATCGCCCTGTGTTTCTTCGCACTTGCAGTAGTCTACGAAATACTTGTGAGGAATCTTGTACAGGCTTCCCATTGAAATTTGCTCATTTCCTCCAGGTGCTCCCGGAAGTTGAAGTGCCTCTGTGCGAATACTCTCCAAAACACATTCCTCTTTGTTCATCCCCATGTTGATTCGAAGTAAGTAAGTGATTTACATACAGTGGACCACTTAACCACCAACTAGGTGTTATGACATCAGGTTCCATTAAATATACCGTTTTTCACATATTCCGGAAACTTATTTGAACCACCTCACTAAACCTTGATCTAACGAATACTTCGTCGGTGTCTTCAACTTATCTGTGTATGTAAAGAATCCGACTCTCGTGTTTTGGTCGTTTGCGTGTTGCACAGTTGTTAAGTGTTAATATACAAGTGCACAAGTTATGCGCACATATAGGGAGTATTAGGCCATGGTAAGAGATACACATTTATCACTTTGTTTTCAAGACATTTAATGTACTGTGGCTTCCACGGCAATTGTTTTCTCAGAATTTCATGCGTGCATGCAAAAGTGCATGAAGGTTGGGGGTGTCATCTATATTTGTGGGACCAGCCGTAAACCAAAATCAGTTTTGAAGTATGATAAGTTAAATTGACTTGATTCTTTGCAAACCGTTTAGATTTGTTATCAATGTACTATGCATAATATGCTCAGGACTGTGTGTTTAGCTGTGGGACGTATCTAGTAAGGTAAGTAATGTCAATTTCAATGACTTACTTCTCGCAACACTTGTTGCAACTAGCGGTTTCATGTTTCCATAAAAATGCCTGCTTGGTTGTTAGCTCCTTTGAGGTGTAGTGCAATCACCCCCTTAAGCGCCTGATGTTTGAGTCCTGTCGCAGAAATCGGAAGCTTACTATGAGTAAAGTTAAATATTCTACGTGTCTGTTCGAGTACGATGAGCCAACTGCTGTTATCATACATTACGTATTCAGTGTTTATGGTAAGTTCGTTACAACCAACGACTTGAAGGACAAACGACGCACACTGAAGGCTGCGAGGCCAAATGAGTTTGTACTATAAGGTCTCTTGTGAGGCGTCAGAAGACGACCCGGAGATACTCTTATAGATTGTTTCAGGGCGTCTTCCGCGTACTAGCCAAGGCTGTTTTTGCACAGAAAAAAACAATAATCTTTTCTCACGTAGTCAGTGCAGATACCATGCAGAACAAACGACGACAAGTGGGTCGAACAGTTTTTGTTACTTCTGAAGTTTGAAGTTATATCAAAACACTTATTGATGCCATCATTGTGAGATTGTGAATTATTACTTCTACGTCAGGAGGATTATATACCGTACGACCCTGTTCGCCAGTGACTTGGCAGAGTCACATTCGAACGGACGGATCCCCTGATCGCGCTCCAAAACAGTGGCTGAGTGCGAGGTAAGCTTTTCTCATGCAAATATCTCGAATATTGCAGTGGCATGTGCGGCATGATGGCAACGCTTTTATGGTGAATAGTAGGTACTGTCTGACTTTGTTCTAGAGGCAGGATGGAACTTCGGCAGGTGTTAAATCAGAGCGTACTATTTGGTCAAGTTTATTTTGCAGGTAACCCTGTTGGCATTACAAGAGACATACTTAAAATGTTTCACAAAGGAATGTCAGAATATAACGTATTATCTAGACTGTCCATAGTTGTAACGGCTCTCAAATAATGAATATTGTTCTGCCCCCGACAACACGATTGTCTCTTGAGTGTCATTCAGCAGTCTTTTCAGTGTCCTTGTGCGTCTTTTGGGTCTTGACGAACTGTTCGGAGGACACTCGACTGGGCTGCGTGTAATCGGTAGACCGTGAATATCTCCGTCTTTCACTTAAAAAATATTTTCTAACTACTGAATTTGTTAAAACTTCGTGACAATTTTCAGTGCGTGAAACCTTAGAATTCACACGCCTGGAATTTAACTGTTTCAACCTTCCGAAGACGTAAGCAAGAAATGTGCGACAGTTCAATGGCATAGGGATTAGTGGAAAAATAACGAAAAGTTGCGTTCTACGTTATTTCGGAGAATTGATGGTAGATCGTAATGAAATTTGACGTCATAGACGCTGAAACATATATTTTTATTTAAGTTTGGACGTAATTTTTCAGGAAAATTTGGTTACAATTTCGAAAATCTAACCGTCGTTAAAACCTGATAACTGAGCTTGTTATAAAACTACGAACGCAAGTTACGCCTACAAGCTTATCTCGATATGGGACAGTGCCGAAACATGTGGACGGGTTAGTGGTATTTTCTTGGTTATATTCGCCCTACTTTGCCACCACTGTTGTGAACTTTTCCCTGGAATCATCACGTAGTAATAATAATATATTTTTCCCAACGCATTTGTGAGAAGCACGCTCGGGGGTGCGCGATCATGACAGATATTTACATGCAGTACAAAGCAACACATGGATATATAACAATACAAGCATGATACCTGGTGACAACTGAAAACGTGATTAGAGGGAAAATACTCACAGTTTACAATGTTCGATTCACACATAAGAAAAAAGATAGTTCGTCTGTTTCACAGTTTTAGTCCAAAAAATGAGATGTTAAGCTAATTTATCTTTTACAAGGTTAATTAAAGACGACGTTTCAAATATTTCAAGGTCACCTTGGGGAATGCGTGCAAATGTATCTTCGAAGGATTTCACAGTTATTTGACGAAAATTCGAGCGGAAAATGTTGAAATAACTCGGTTTGGACGAGGCAGGACGGGAAATTCCAAAATCCAGCGAAGAATTGAGCGGACTTCAGCGCGGGACCGCGGTGACCGCTGGAAAGCGTTGAAAAATTGAAATTCTCGCTAATCGCTCGGTCAATATGAAGTTATGGGTTCCCATTCATCGCGAAAATTTTCTTTGCATTACGGATGCCGGTGGGAATGAAAAAAGCGCAATTTCATGGCTGGAATGGAGACAAGGTCACCTAGTGGACGAAAGTCTTCCCGGAACAATTCCAGCCTGAAAGATTTCGGCGCATGAAACTGCTCCATGCATTTTTCTTACTTTACGAGTTGTGGAAGAATGTACTCTACTCTTAGACGCATAACTGTCCCACTCATTTTTCTACCTTACGAGTTAAGGAAAACCGTACCTTATGCTGAAACACATAGACTAGCGAAGCCAGTGGGGACGAAAACGGAGATAAAAACGTGAATTTTGTATTTCTTCGGTCCGCGTGCAGGTGGTACACTGTCAGCGGACCCGTCTAAGTCGGCAACCGTTGTAGTTGATGTGCGGAACTTGCTTCCCACCATCACTGAGGAAATGCGAACAACGGCTGGAGTAGAGGAAACCGACAAAAATACGGATTTGAAACGTTCAATTACCAGGTGACTGAAGATGAAGCTGCCTTCCACAGAATGGACACTCAGTTATGTCTGCAATTTGGGCACACTTAGAATGAAAAATCACCTAATTGGCATCATAATAGCAGCCGCCCATCTGTGCCGGTTCACCGTAGTGTGCACATTTCAATCCTGTTTTCGGCTTTCTCACCCATGGGGACGTTGTACAAAAGTAAGCCTGTTTTAGCACGTTTCACTATTTTGTTGGCAAACGCAATGATGATGTAGAAGCAGGTCACCGCCGTGCGGTCGTTGCAGTCATGCAGCTTTCCATGTACCTGATGCAGAGCTTCGTAGTGACGGGTGAAATTGGCCGGAACAAGCGGCCGTAGCTGTGGACCCACCAACTGTCGAATTGGCAGGTTGTACTCTCAGAGAGTCTTCGCTTGAGAAATTTAAGACGCTGAATTACCTTGATCCATTTCACCGATAGGGATAGAAAACATACATCGTGAGATGTTAGTAGTTCGTTTACTCTTTTCAGCGACGAACGTAAAACATTGGCCCACGCAGTTAGTCTGCTGTGGAATTGATGACAGTCCTTGTTTTGTGTAGACCCAATCGTCGATTCCTTCTATTGTTGTTACTATCCACATGTCCTATATATTCCAGTGCTTTACGTTCGTGACTGAAGAGAGTAAACGAAATGTCAACATCTCGCGATGTACGTTTTTATCGTCACAAGTTGTACTGTGCCGGCCACCGCTCGTAGATAGGGACGTGACCTTTGTAAATGGTAGTGCAAACTACAAAAACATTATTGTGGGGGTAGAACTGTTTCAGGAACATCGATAGAATATGTATGCATGAAAGCTACATTGTGCAGCAGAAAGTACACTCATATGTACCCTGTACGCTATCCACGACGAAAGCGCCGCCATCTTGTTGCACACAAAGATTCCATGGTCACGGTGATCACCGGAGAAGTGCTCACCTTGCGCTCAGATACTGCTTCGAAATGGGGTCGTGGAGGCCGTTCCTTCAGATGTTTCTGGACAAACTGACTTGCAAACGTGAACACTGGGAATAGTGTTCTTCACTTACCAATTAACATCGGCAACCTCACGACGGTCGCACCCACAGGTCGCTTGTGTTTCATACTCCCGCAGCAGCCAAGCGCTGTGAATCCAGATTTTCTGAAGGCAACGGCTAGGAAGTCTCTTGGGTGTGTTTTCTTTCTCAGCCGCCCATTAGCGTCCTTCAGCCTAATATTCGTTCGATTGTCAAAGTGGACAACATCGCACTGCGCATGGACGGCCCACTTTGGCCCGAAGAAAAGCCAATTGCACGGCAAATAATCCTGAAACTCCCCATTCGTTCGGCGGATATGCAAATCGCGTTTGAACGTGCGGTAAACAGCGTCAGAGTGCAATTTACTCTTCCTCATTGACTGCCGTAGCCATTCGGTGGCAGAGATAACGATTGCAAAAAGCGTTTGTCTAACGAATATTACGAACGAATTTTATCCACTTACATGTTTAAGTACAACATCACGTACACGAAAATAACACAACAGGATGTTGCGGCCGAACACGACATGGGTTGCTCACCTCCACGCAGCCATCTTCTCCATGACAAACGTTTTCATAGCAATCTGCTCGCCAATCATTTCTTAAAAAATTTCCAACAACCTACGTAGTGAAGCATATTTCTCACTACGAAACCACCCGTACATCACGGGTCCGCCATGTCCCATACCTTCTCTTACGAGGAACTGATATAACTTCAAGCTTCGAAAGTACGAGGAAATATACGATGACATACTTGTCTGTTTGTCCCGTAAGTGGCATTCACATTCACAACATGCGAGAAACGCCGAAATAGTTCAATCCGCGTTCGCTGGACGAAGCAGATATGCCTGTATCTGTTACCTTCACCCTCATGGTATGCGCCACATCAGTCGTGTCAGTCACCGACAGCACCTCATCAAGGTTCACTAATGTACCGTAACCATTTTTACATAGCAAACTCACTTGACATTTCAGGAGTTAACTTGCGGCAGATGTTTCCAACATCAGCGGTTGTAATAAGCTTTCTCTTAAACATCCGCTACCTACCGCTCACTCTCAGCAATTGGTGTATTTTACTGGAACAGACACATGCTTTCGTTCAATCCTCTGACAGTGAGTCCACGATTCGTAGGACTGGACTCATATAACGGACAATTGAGAGGATGGTTGTGCTCCGATTCAAGAGAGTTCACAACCAAACACGAATCTCGTTGGACCAGATGAAATCGTGGTCTGCAACATGTGTCGCGAGAAACGACCTGTTGAAGTCAACAACAGTTAACCCACTAGACACGTCGCACACCCCTACATACACTCCTGCGCCTTTTGTACACCGTACAACGAAAACAAATCTGCACGGTTTTCAGGGAACCACGTCACTTTACCTTATCGTGCTTCAAAGCAATTTTCGACCGACGGCTAGTCCCACGAAGGTAAATAACGCCCACCTCATACATGTGCCTCTGATGACACTCCTGAAATTTTAAAAAAAGTGTGAAATTTACGATTCTCAAACATCGCCTTGAAAGCCTCAATATAATCTACTTCCTAGGACTACAAAATAAACGAGTGAAAGTAAGCTAATCAAAAAATAAATAAAAAAATAGCTCCATCAACCTTGGGTTGACATGGTCACACGCAATCGACCACAACGACAGCAGCCATGTCGATTTTTGAAAAACAATTACGATAAGGTCGTTTTCAATTAACGGTCAGTTAAGACAAACAGATGAGTCCGTGAGGCATATTTCGAATATTTCAATCTCTGCACTAGGGACTGAGCCAATAGAACTACTTTTTCAGGTAAAATATTTTTCTTAAACACGATATCTCAGGAACTCACGGTCTACGACTAGCATCCAAGCTCGATAGGCGGTCAAACGGGAACCGTTCGTAGCCACGTATGGTCATTTAAGCCAACTCACCACAAATCAGCCAAGAAGGGGCAATGTTTTCGCTCCACGATCGTTCTTGTGGTGTGCAGCATATTGAGTAAGACGTAAGCAGGCCACCTGAATTAAAACAATATGGAAGTGAGCATCAACTGCAGTTTCAAAACGCATGAGCAACAGATTCCGCATTTTAACACAGTGTGCTCGCGGAGTCCTCGCTTAAACCTATTTCTGAACTTATTTCGAAATTCTCATGTGCAGAGTAATCCACAAAAATAACTGCCATAAAACAGAGGAAACAGCTGTTGCACGGATCACTTTCTGCTTTCATTAGCTCTACTCCAGTCGCCTCAATAAACCCTGCATGATCTATCCAAGTTCTTACTCTGTAATAGCGTGCAGCGTGCCACCATTCTGCTTTACTACATATACACCCTTCCGCTTCCTCTTAGGTCCTCGAACGATGGGCTCGCCGTGTCCGTGTACCGCACTGAATGGAATGACAAGCCAGAGCCCGAAGTAGGCGGTCAGCAAACGTGAGACCACTTATGATTGGTGGTTTATTGCGGACCTTGGGATCCCCTTTACAAACGGACATGAAAACGATGTGGATGGAAGCTCCCTCGGTATCCGTGTTATGCCACTGCACAATTCTTGTTGACCTACGTCTTTTCGTTTTTGTGAGACAGACCTTGTTGTACCTTGATTGCGAAAGTTGGACGTCGTGTATGCTGTTACCCGCGGTTGACTCATGGAATATTACACGGTCTGCGGGATTGTTTTTGTTCTTCGTTGCGCACTTTGCTGCGTAAGCTTTTCTGCCCAGGGACAAGTTCAGTTTTACACAGTACTAGTATTCCATCTAAAGTTTTTACTGGATGGTCTTTGTGAGGATGTGTCTGGTTCATCGGAAACATTAAGTTCCCATTCGTACATTTCGTCTTATACGTAAAGGAGCTATCATGCTAACAGAAATTGCACGACCTGCTGTAGTGACAATCCTTGAGTTTACCAAGATGGATGATCAAATGAAAATTTGGTTGCCCAAACTGCCGTGTGAATGACTCGTGTGGCACCAATCTCGAAATTCCCATTTACTATGCTGGGAGAGAAACGTTTCCCATCCGCAGTTTTCACTAGTAGTCTGTCACATTTGACTGCCGTAACGCCAACTTTTTTAGCGGAGTTTGCAGCCTCCGCAGAAGAGTATTTATATCACGACTTACAAGAGCTGCTTGCATAGTACCGGTCCTCATATGGACCTCCTGGTGTACTCGTGGATTGTCCAAGTGATTGATTGTTCTACCTGCATATTGACTGAGATATATCATTTCAAATGCGTCCCAGAATCTTTGTTTAGTGTAAGAAGTGGAATTCCCACAAGTTTACTCGGATTTTTTGCAACACCGGAAGTGGACGCCTGGGGGAGTCTTTCATTTACTGAAACGACTGTGAGTTCTCTATAAGCCTAGGGAAGTTAAGTTTATCCGGGTGAGTTATTGTTATATAACTTCCTATGTGAGCCCGGCCACTTGTGATACACCTCGAAAACTTTAGTACGTTGGACCACTTTGTAACCTTGTGACGTTTGTTTATTACAAAATTTGCCTCTTTACATCCATCTTTCCAACATTTCCGAAAATTATACATTGTGTTGTTTGTGGGTTGAGGAAAACCGGTAGCTCTGACCATGGTTAGGTGCATTAGGCAGCCAAGTTGTAGGTAGTATTGAACTAACTCATTTGGTGGGGCTAGGCGCAGTCTTTCCCCGACCGTTCCCATAATGTTTCCCACGTGTTTCTCCCATACGCTCAGAGATCACTGAAAGAGCGCTTGAGGAACAATTTGGGAAAGCTCAGACATCATTTGGAGAACAGCATCGCCACTGGGTTTGCATTGCTGACACCACACATATACGCACGAGAACCTAATAATTTTCGGACTAAGTCAATGCCATTGGAGCGGAATTGCGTAAACGGAGTTCTATGCTGGCACATTTTCGTAAAATACCAATCGATTCTGAATTCAGGCCGACAGCCGCTGCTACCACACTGAAGACAACAACAGCGATTCCATCTACTAAATTGCCCCCTTGTTCGACCAGAAGTTGAACCTACTTTCAACGGCAGAACTGGATAACCTGAAGTCGTTTATGGTTCACAAGACGTCCCACGACTCTGTTGTGATGTCACAGTAATCTATCTAATCAGTGTGAATGTTTTTAGGTGAACACATTCTTAGGACTCGCAGGGACCGATCCGCAAGACACCATCAGACCCATCATCGGCAGAGTCGTGCACAACAATCAAGATCATAGCTTAGTTGTACACAAATGGGAAAGTGTAAGCTTCCTCTTTGCGTTCAACCAAGGCCAAAAAGGGTAGATTCAACCGACTATTACACGATACCCTATCCCGCAAAGGCAGTAGCCCGTACGAAAAGATTCGTGACTACCACCGATGAAGCCTTTGAAACAATTCAAGCAATGGCTCCGCGAAGCGCGGAACGGAGAAGGACAACGATAAAACAGCGTCGAAGGCGCCAACTTACACGACGACATTTTGACTTACCTGCTTTTCATTCCAAATTTTCCTACACATTGTTGATTGATAAAATTACCGTGTAAACGTTAACATTGCCAGCGCGTCCATTCGCAGCATTGACTAATTTGACATGACAGACCTATGGACTTTTGATGAGAGAAACTTTCAGGAGAATGTAATTGGCGCCTCCGGTAAAAGTTGATACATTCCAAGCGCCGCACTCACGGATAAAATAAAAAGTGCAACTGAAGTGGGATTTAGAAAGTTCCCAATCAGTCTTCACATTTGGCCCGCACAGCTGGTGCCGGGCGCATACGGGATGGTTGTTACAAAACTCTCACACATCTCGCAACTGACCCAGAATAGCCGGCCCGTGGCCAAAATGGGGTCAAAATTATTAAGTTGATATGACCTCATCCCCTGCCAATTGTCTTGAAATATCATTGGCGTACAAACTATAAGGGACATTGCAGTGGCCTCAGAGGGATGTGACGTGCTCAGTGAACTCTGTTCAGTGTTTACCATTTGTTTTTCGCGACGCATTGCTGCAAATCGTCATTTCATGTTGCCAGGCGAAATGTTCGCTCCGTTTTAAGCTCATATTCACCCCATTAATCACCCTGCACATGGGTCCTCTCCAGTGAATCAAAGGCTGACCGTGAGTGAAGTCAATGGCCCTAAGCCTGTTTTGGAAACAATAGCCGGCTGTTGACGTTAGGTAGCACGCAGTTCGTGTCTGCAGTAGGTTCATTGAGGACACTAAAAAAATAAGGCGCACCCCGAGACCCGCAATGTAAGTCGAGTTTGAGAGTACATTTGTTGGGCGTCAGAAAATCTGCCTATGATGCTCATGCAATTGTGTTCATGGGTGCCGTTGGCACGTCTCCATATGGAGGCAACATGTGCATTCATATGTTTTGCTGCGCCGAAAAGGTAAATACACCTGCTTTGAAGTTTCTTTGGCAAGATGGATGTGGATGCCTTTCATGTAAAAACGGATAGTTGTGCGCTATCGAACATTTCCCGACACTTGTGAAGTATGAGTTTATGCCGATTTCAACCAGTCATGGCATGGGTCATGGCTGGCCCGTAAGGTACAGGCAGGCTCGTGGTTGGCGCATAGCTCCTCACGCGAACCACTTGAACTGTATCAGAAGATAATAGTCGGGCACAGGACGATAAAGGCATTCGTCGCGGAAAAGGCAGCTATGCAGAAGAGGGCAGCGCGTGTTATATTTAACCGTGATGTTATCATGTTTCTTCCACGCACATGACTTCGTCCGAAAACACGTAAGTGAAATACATATTTCTGCAATACGGCGTAAACGATAAATTTCTTGGCAGTCGACAACTTGTTCCCCCTAATGCTACAGTACATAGGGAACATGAGTAAGTTACATCACAGTACAGTCTATGCCGTTGTTTTAAACCGCAATCGAACATCGGTAGGCGAACGGATGGAGGTGTACTCAGTTTTCGCTGTGCATCTGGTTCTACACCAAATGTAAGTTGGTCTTTCATGCACAGAATGATGTTGTACGTTCCGGCGGCCGCATGAATGGTTGACCCGAAGGAGGAAATAGAAGGATAACAATCGGATTCACGTTAGAGAAATCTTGGCCATGACAATTCAAAAATATGAATTCACAGCAAATGGCTAACACCTGAATTTGAAGTGCGAAACACCTATGGACATGATCAATGTGAGATCGTTGACCTCGACTTCTACGTCTGAAACATTTTCTACCCCATGACCTGGTTTACAAGCCGGCTGGTAAATAAAAATGCTAACCAAAGAAGCTCACGGTTGCATCTTGGTAGAGCAGTTTAGCGCAAAGTGAGCCGTTTCAAGGGTAATCTTGAATGTTGCGGCTACATGTTCAACATGACGGCAACGGTTTCGTTGTTGATAGCATGCAAAGCACATGTAAGTGTCACTTTGACCATTGCATGTGGTTTCCCTGCAATTACATTGTTTCAATGTCTCGCAAGCGCCTATACCCATTCTAGAAGCGCTCCGGATATACTTATTTTCACTCACAAAGCCTGCGTTTTTATCTACGGCCGCTGGCTGGGAGGCTACGGCTTTTTAATTTACATATCATGGACCCGATAGATCAGCCCCTCCCTGTTCACTGTGCACATCGATCTGATCGGTCAGCCGTAGCTGTCTAAAAATATGCTGTCTGAATAAGACAACGAGAAGACATAAATCATGTGATATTTTCCAAGTCAAAACCTCGTACATGCTGATCACAAATGGACAAGTGAATAGTTTTAAACTACCTGTTAGGGTTCCTTGGGGGGCCTAAAGGATTAGACAGACGGTCACGAAAATAAAAGCCAAAATATGGGAATGTTCACTTCTACGACAGTCGCAAAATCAGCCTGAGCTGTTATTGAACATAAAAGGGGTGTTCTGAGGGTGAGTAGTCAGATCCTCAACAAGCAAGAGAATGCGTTTCTGGCTACTCCCAAAACTCACATAAAATGCGTCACACACTTCGACTCTATGTCAAGTTTGGGTTAAATGTTCTGCCTTCGATGACGCTGGGTGGTATCTGCCGGTCTCTACAAAAAAACTTGACGTTTCTAGTCATGGTTCTAGCCATATGGGAACGTGTCGCTTTGTACGAGAAGCTAGTCGTCGACCTACCCACCCAAAGTTGTCTATATTGCAATCACGCAAATGCCCCTACGAACGGTGCAATATGAAAAAAGTAGGCTGTCTGCTGGCAATTGAGGGGACCAGTAAGGCTTTTGTCCGCCGTGTTATACACAACATTGCAGCGTTATAGGAACCGGACACAGCTGCCGTTGGACATAGTTTTGTGATTGTCGACCACCTTTCATGTAGAAAAGGGTTTTACGTAGACAGTTTTAGCATTGTTGTCAACTGTATTCCTGATCCATTACCCGTTGACCTAACAAGCACCTGTCGATGGGCCTAATCTTAGCAGTGGATTGTTTTCCATTCCTGACCTTCGTTGTCTGAGAAAGGGCGTCCCAACTGGACTGCCTTTATATTATCCTGAGCATGGGCTTTCCACTTGCAAATTAAAATCCCAGAGGTTGTACAATTAATTGATTTCAGTTCGGACAGTAAATTGGGAAAAGAACATTGTTACCCAAAATAAAGTCTCAAATGCCATTAACCGTTTTGTGATGCGGAATATTGGTAAGTAGGAACGTCACTTGGAATAAACACACAGGTCAGTCCCGAACGCTTACAAGTTCATAGTTGCCTTTCATGCTGTATTCACTCAATCGTCTCCTAACTGGCCAAGGGAAGTCAACTTGTAGTGCATTGCAATGCGGACTGACATAACTGGCCGAATTGCGATAGTAGGTGCTTGGGTTTGAGGTAATACGTAACCGTGCGGCGTGACTGCCATTGACCTCAACAGCTTGTAGTAGCAGATGAAAACTACGTCATTCTTGTTGAATTTTTCCATCTCGCAGACGACTCTATTTTTCAAAAAACATGTCTGGAACAAGAATAGTAAGCTTGATGATCTTCTCCGTCTCAGGCGAAAGGCTATTACTAAACGCTTGTTTGTTTAGTGTTGAAAATCTCCCATGTCCAAGCCATAGATTCCACTTGAGCTTGCTTTAAATCTCCACTCGTGTAATTACAGTTTATCATTTCCAACATCAAAGATGTTACTAAACCGCATTTAAAAGTATCCACGCAATTGACCGAGGCGGTATCGCCCGAAGATACACTGTTTAGTTTCAAATACGACTTAATTCTTTCAAAATTTGGATAAAAGTTAACATGGACTCAGACGGATACTCCGTATTCAGGATTGAAGTTCGTCAGAACAGCGAAGGCAATTGAAAACTTGGATGGTTTGTCCGGTTTGCGAATTTGTGTGACCAGTTTCAGCAACACTCAAGAACTTGTAAGGGGCATCAAAACTGGTTGAAAACAAAACTAGTGGATGACGCCTACCAACATCAGAAATACAAAAACAATAGCGACACCACTCCGAAGTATGCGAAAGATAGGAAAAAATGAGAAATCATTGGTTTTAAGTTAGGACAAAGATCCATGATGTGTTGATGGATGGGAAGGAATGTATGAACAGAACGTCTGAGCTACTCGCGACACCCACTAACGTCCGGGACATGGCGCGCCACGGCCGAACCGTCCTCCAACAACCCGTAGAAGAGTACTTACTACTCAAGTCAAAATAAGATTTGGTCAACGATTCTGCGGCTGAACTGAGTGGTCGACAGAGGCTTTGTGACAAACTGAAACATATCCCAAATGCGAAAGTCGGCATCGCTGATAAAAGTGTGACATAATATAGCAAATTAACTAGCTGCAAGTTTGCCGAATATCGTGAAATAATTTTTAATTACTACTTGTCAATCCCGATTGTCTGGGGGTTGTTCAAACAGTGTTTGGTTTACTCGCAACGTTTATTGATAGACTGGTCGTGGAATAGTTGAGGCCGTGAGCAACGAGTGTCTGCCACTTCCGAGTCCGCAGAATATCCGATTAGAATCCAAATAGGGAGACAGTCGTAGTAGCGAGTTTCTTAATAACAAGATGCTAAGATACAAGCAGGTTAATACAAACTAAGTAGCAGAGAGTGAAAATAAACCTCGATATTAAATCTACCAAATGTACAGGTTCCGAGACTGAGGGTTCACGTGAATATTACCAGATTCAGCAGTCGCCTATTGGAGAAGCGATCAAGCGCAAATGAGACCAACCTACACATGAATACAGTTTCAGCAGTGTGAAGTAAAGAAGAAAACTGTGCGTGAACAAGTTTTCACAAGAGAACGATACCAAGATTTGGTAATAGTTCGGGATTGAAATTCGCCGGAAAAATTACTTTTAGCGCGTAACTTGAATGACCGTTTCAGTCTTTACAAAAAAGGCTCGTAATCGCTCCCATGATTTCCAGTGTAGGAGGAAAAAGGATCAATGAGAAGGGAATAAATGGAGACAGGAAACGCAGTCACCGACTTTCTGTGAAACCCATGACAGTAGGCAGCCACTTTAACACGGTCCCTCAAAAGTGGCACGGTTTCCTGAAACTCGCGTGGCGACAGGTTAAGTGTGTACCGTGGGCTAGTTCCATTGCACCTGAACCCCACTCGCTGGCGTCGCTACGATCCTTCACCCCTTCGGCGAGACAAATACATTACATCTTCCTTCATCTTGCCGCTCTTTGTTCTCAAGCACACCTCGCGGACGCAACTGCTGGCAACCTTCGTTACTCTACTCACCACAGATTTGAGCCGTGCGCTTATAAATTAAGTGCCTCTAATCATTAAGACTAGGTTACCAACCTTCACGTTTCGTCCAGCTTTAGTCCAATTATGATACGCCTTGATGGAGTGTTGGCTCTCCCTGGTCCAGCGCTTCTAAAACAAACTAACCAGATGTTGAGTCTGCTCTTGCCCTTTCTTGTGCCTTTCTAGCAGTGTGGTGTAAGTGCAAGGCAGACCCGGGTTTGGGTTTTAAAAGCAACAGATCGTTCGGCCCTGAAACCGAGGGACCGTCCGAATAATCGCGGACTAGAACTAACGATTCACCACTCAGAATTGATTTCATCCCAATCTAGCAAGTGTAGATAGCCTCGCCCGACATCAGCCGTTGCCTTACGACAGTCTGCATGACCCGTCGAATTGTGCGAACCATGCGCCCCTATGTTCCACCCCAATGATTAGTAGCGCGGGAAGAACAGATAGATGCCACGAGTCCCCAGAGGCCGATGGATTTCGCCTTGGTCGGAGTCAAGCAAACTTCCCTGCCGTTCTGATATCGCGCCTAAGTAGTTGGGACCCTTTATCACTGCACATAATTTCCGGCACACTTCGGCGACCAATGAACCTTATTAAGACCATTAAAAAGGGGTCCGTTGACATATACTGTGCTACTTTCAAACGTATAACTCTTGTCCTTAAACAAGTGAGGAGAACCACCTCTTTTACAAATGTCCCCCCAACCCGAATCCCCAGAGTTTCAAAGTAATCCACGCCACAGGCTAGGAACGGAGCACCGCCAGTTTGTGTGCGTCCATTGAGAAGCGGGGCCATCAGTTGTTGACGCGGCTTTACTGATTGTGTATTGCACTTCATAATTTTAACAACACGCGGCACAAGCTAGCCATGCCCAGTACAACACAAAACGTCCTTCAGTTGGACGGTAACACACCACCAACTCCCACGTGACCTTCAACCTCATGGCGGTACCTGATAGCCATGTCCGCAAAAATCTCACGGGGCGGCAATACCATCATTAGAGTACCATGAGATAGCCCGGTTGAAACCACTTAACCGAGACTCAAGACACCGTTTACGGCGGCAGGCTTTAGTCGGACTTGAGTACCTCATCGGCATTCGAAGTGTTTTGTACAATTCTCACTGAAGGCGCACTGCTGCTTCAGTCGGACGATGGATTCATACGCTAGATCTGGTTCTAAGTCACACAAAAGACCCAGCAAAAGTGGACGCCGTTGACCCTCCTTTATGAAAATGAAATGTTTATCGAAACGTGTTTACCATGTTATCATACGGTGTAGGGTTTACCATTATGAACAATGTGAAACAAGCTTCACATACCACTGGGCGCTATTGCCACTGGCTACTGTCAGCACCTTTCTTAATTCCAATCCCTAAACTTGAAACCCTTCGGGCAGCTCAGCGGGTGACGACGAATTTTCAAGTCCCCGCAGAATGGTCGGACCATTCGGCCACGTGTGTATCTCTTGAAAAAAAGCATCGGAAGTTCCTCACCAAACCGTGTCCGCCAGGTTCAACTCGGACGGAACGTGTTGTCATCGACAGCCCTGGGTGTGGTCGCGAATTGGTTGGACGCGGTTGGCTACAAATGTGACAACGTAACAAGATGTGCTTCTCAAATAATCTGACACGCTAACCGAGTCTGTCCAAAGTGTGGTGCTGCCGAAGGTCGGCCTGAGTTCATTCTGTATTAATCCCATGAAGTTGGCGGCCAAAACCGCGACTGTATATTCTAACCTCCGGATAGACAAGGACTTCACAGAGGCAACTCGAGATTTTCCCATGAAGTGGCAACAAAAAATTCAGCCTTCTCCTAAGATGTCTCCCAGATAGCCGACAGCTTCATAGCAGGTTTCGGAGGCGTCAGGAAACATGTGTAGCTCTGAGCAAGCTGACGTCTACTCATGGGGCCTGATACAGCGTGGCACAACAATTGAGTCTGTCATCCCCAAGCCCCAAGATCACCCTTCTTACTCTCCTTGGTACCTTCCTTCTAAGAGTGTATCCAATTGGATATTCGCGCCACACAAGTACTGGTATACCTTCAGACCGGTGAAAACAAGTGTAGCAGCGAACCCAAACGGGTCGTACACTGACGCGATACGGGCCAATAAGCCTATTCAAGTGAACGGATTTTTTGATAAAGACGCGCAAAACATGAAACAGTCTTCAAATACGTGTCATTGGAACCCAAGTGCCTTCTGGTGACTGTGATCACCTAGGTCCAGTGTTGTTGACACGGATGTTCTTTCGTAAGGGGTAAATCTGTGGCAAACGTCCACTTCAGCAGTTTGAATCCGCTCAAGAGGAACATTGTGCGTAAATCAGCCGCTACACGTCCTGTAACCTCCAGTGTACTCACTGATACCAAGCAGTCGTCAAAGTAGGGGTTGTCGCCTACAGTTTGACTGGTCAGCCTACTAAATCGACACCCATTACGGATTGCGGTTTTCCTGGGCGCATATGACGTACAAAAATGCGAAGTGGCCCCAAAGGGATATACCATAGTTTCATACGTGTCCGGTGAGATGGACATTAATTCTTAGGTTCACCAAAGAGAGCTCAATGCCCACCTGTCTCTTTCGGGAGCCATCACATGTAAAAACGTCTCCATGTCCGGGGGCAAGGTGCCCTGACAATACGCCCATCAGGGTGTTCGTCAGAACTGGCCCCTGTAGTAAGACTTTGTCCAAAAGGCTGTCCTCGTAATTCGCTGCGCCGTCGAATACAGCTCACACCTTCTCAGGTTTATTCGGATTTAACTCCGAGTGGTGGGGTAAATAACACCGGCGAACGGCATTATGTTTACCGGCGTCAATTCTTGATATACAACCTTCGGTTAGATGTGCCTTAATTATTTCGTCATATTTGTGCGCCAACCCGGTGTTTTGAGAAAGTCTCTTACCTAGTAAACTCAGACGTTTCTGGGTTATCCATCGGTCACCAGGATGACCTACGCTGTCAAGCTGCCACGGCAAGCCAATCTCGTACTGGCCATCTTTGTGCGTTGAAGTGGACCCTGCAATACGTGTAGCTTCTTGATCATCACGGGGGTTAACCATCACATCAGACAATCCGCACTGGACAAACTCAATGTTGAACATGCGTTGAACCAATCATTCTAGCTCAGCACACTTTTAGCAATGGACTTCAGCCTTGCTGTTTGCTGAGGGTGACATGGGGCCTCGCTTAATCCAACCCAAGATGGTCTGTACAGCATTTGACTGACGTCTGTTCCCATATCACCGATATATTGCCAAATGTGTCTCCGGTACATCGTAGCCTAGTAGTGAGCAGACTTCATTTCCCTCAGCGATGCGATAGGCAGACCGGTCAAGTGAGGCGAACGCTGAGGTTCTTCTCGGATATGGTTTCCGCTCGTTCAACTGGAAGACCGTTGCCAGTAAAGACCCTGCCGGTCATGGTCATAGTTCCATCATCCAAAGACTCAATCTCCAATCCCAGCTCTTGGTACTTAATAATATCTGTGTTATTTAGTGTACGGATCTCGAGCGTTCGCTTGCTTGCCGACAGTTCTAGTCATCCAGCTACAGACTCATCCACTGGTGTGGCGTCGGAGCCGTTATCCAGAAAGACGTGCACTTCAATCGTCCCGATCTCTCCAGTCAACTTGACGAACACGAATCTAAGACAGCCCCCTCCATCATGCAAGGCGGTGGCCCCATAACTTGACTCCACCACGTCGGGTTCAGACCCCAATACGCATGATCTGCGTGCATCAGAGTAACTTATCGCCCTCCACATAGAGGGAGTGAACGATGTACGTGGACTGTGTGATAATTGGCTGTGTGCTTTGGCAACAGACAAACAAAACATCGTTTACAATTGATTAAAACCACACGCAGCTCCTCTGATAAAATGGCTTCAAATCGTTGACAAGTCGGCAAGCCATGGCCAGCACCATATACTGCACGTTGGTGTGGCTTGCCCACCATTTCGACGACGGTTAGCATATGGGTATGTTGATTTTGTTAAGGTTTGTTGCATTATTTTGAGATTGCTGTGCCTTGTTTGATCTGTATTGAAGGGTGGCCCTATCTTTCTTCATTTTTCTAAGAATAAACAGTACCAACCATTTTTACTCTTACACCAACCACTATAACCGTTTCTTTTACTCTTATTCAGTCTGACCCCTGTACATTTCTAAATGTCAAAATAAGACATCATTCTTCCATGTTCTTTCTTGAGTAGCTTATAATTCTTACCATTTCTCAATGCGTGAACAGTCACTTTGCTCCAACCCGACCAATCACCATTTGTTTGAGTGAACTCAATTCCGTTTTATCGTCCCCCATTACCGAGCGGTGCCTGGATGTCAGAGTTGTTGTACCGGCACATTCCTTGTTTGATACGCGAGGACATTTCACATTCGAGGTATGATATTTAATTTGCATGTACATCGATTCCATTAGTACCGTATTAAATCCAGTTTTCACGAGCGTCTTCTCATTAACCGTTTCGAAGATAGATTATCTTCTCTACCGTTGGATATTGAGAAAGGCATTTCTGCATTAACCGATTACGCGTAACTCGTTATGAACCTTGAATCGTTAGCGAACGATTCAATAGGGTATTCGTTGATAACCCTCTCGAAAGCACATGGTCTCATTTCCGCTGATGCGTCCCCGGACAGATCCAGCGATGAGTTGATCATACAAGTTACCGGGAACAGAAATTCGCCCATTTATAAACTCAAACAGTCCGCTGAAAGAAGGCTTTTGACCAGTCAGCTACCTCTGTCCACTCTTTATGCATGGGGTAAAGAAGCCTATCCACGGTACGCAGAATGTTGGTTAAGAAATTTAACTTGGATAGATGGTTCAGTTGAAACAACGTCAACTGACATCATTTCATCTGAGCGGCTAAACGTCAAATGCCCTAAGTAGCTCGCATGGCAAGCCTCGGGCCGTTAAGCACAAACTTAGTGACAGCTGAATAATCTCATGAAGCTTCAGAAGTCCTTGTCGCAGTAATTCCGTTGTCTGAGTTACACATATTTTGCTAGGCAGCAATGCTCAGTGTTCGATGGCTGCTTAGCTCGACCTCTACGATGATAAATCAGGTAGGACTATATTATAATAATGTATATTTTCTCAACGCATTTGTGAGAAACACACTCAGGTGTGCGTGATCATGACAGATAATTACACGCGGTACAAAGCAACAAGTGGATATAAAACAAGACAAACACGAAACCTGTTAGCAAATGAAGACGTTATCAGAGGGAAAATAGTCACAGTTAGCAACGTTCGATTTACACATTAGAAAAAACGGAGCTCGTCTGTTCCACAGATTTAGTCCAAAAAATGAGTCGTTACATTAATTTATCCTTCACAAGGTTAAGTAAAGACGACGTTTCAAATATTTCAAGGCCACGTCGGTGAATGCGTGCAAATGTATCTTCGAAGGTTTTCGCCGTTATTTGAAGAAACTTCGATTGGAAAAATGTTGACATAGTTCAGTTTGGACGAGGGAGGACGGGAAATTCTGAAATCCGGCGAACAACTGAGCCGGCTCCAGTGCGGGACCGCGATGACCGCTGGAAAACGTTGAAAAGTTGAAATTCTCACTAATCGCTCTGCCGATGTGGGGTTTTAAACCCAAATTCATCGCGAAAATTTTCCATGCATTATGGTTGCCCGTGGAAATAAGAAAAAGAGCGCAATGTCATATCCGTTCCCCAGTAGCACGACCGTTCCTTGAGTGATCTCTGAGCGTTCCCTGAGTGTTCCCTGGGCGTTCCCTGAGTGACCCCTGAGAGTTCTAAGGAGACACTTTGGGGGCACTCAGGGAACGGTGGGGAGAAAATTTACGCGCAGCCCCATAATACGATCTGTTGAAATCCCACCTACATTTCGAGTGCCTAATATACCCAACTATGGTTGAATCTACCGTCTGCCTTCAGTAAACCGGTAATGAAATTCACGAGTGAAAAAACCGACATGATTAAAAAATTTTTACCGTGAAAAAACGGATTGCGATCAGTTACCGAGTAGTCCAATATATTAAAATGAATGTTCATTCTCTGTTCACACTCGCAAGAACACATTGTTTGTTCAAGATCTTGAAATCTGTAAAAAAACAAGTTATTGGCACGCGTTAGAAGTGGAATATCTCGGTTAATAAGCAAGATACCATAATCTGATAGAGAACTTACAGTTGTTTCAGAAAATGAAACATTCATTCATGAATGCATCCGGGATAATGTTGGAAATTCCGTTGAACTTGTGCAAAATCCACTTCTTGCAGGCAATGAAAGTGGAATATCTGACCTTATAAAAAAGATACAACAATCTCGTCCGAAAATTTCCGAAACTTACATCAGAATAGTCAGTATGTATAGCTTGTCAGCCATGTTCATTGACGGAACCATCTTGCAGGCGAAAATACCACATACCAAGGTCCACAGCGAAATCCAACATAAACGTGCTGCCGCCTTGGCGCGCAGTGAAATTGAGGTTAGTGATGAGTTTAAACAAAACTTTCTTGTGCCACAAACGCGTTAAGATTGATTCTCTGATAGGATGCGAGTTTACTAAAGCCGACATTAGTCAAAAGAGTGCGATAACCTGTCTATCGATGGTTTCTGGCGAGTGTTCCAAGTGGAACACTCATAGATCACCCAGGGAATGGCTGAGTGTTCCAGTGTGCTACTAAGGTTCTTTGCCATTTAATCTGTTGACCATATATAAGAAAAGTTCCGTATGAAGCTGTGGTGTGCCAAGAGTAACCATTCAAAGGGTTCTGGCTAAAAGCTTGGGAGGCACACATTGACGACTAAGCTGTGCGCGTATTGGTCCATAGAATTCTTTTGGAACCCATAAGCGTGAGGTTTGATGAGCTGGACGGCAAAACATTTGCGTCAGTACTACCAGATGGTTCCTCAGTCTTACTAAACACAGGCCTCTCCTTCGACTACTTGCAAACTTCCGGCTGTTCCCTCACAGACTTTGGCTCCTCCTTCTTAGGACGCACTTCTTTTTCGCGGGGCCGGTCATCTATCACTAACTATAGTTCAGGTGAACAGCAGGTTATAGCTGAGGCAAGGTCTTCTCGGGTAGGAAGGCCACCTTTCACAAAGCTATCCATGAGCACTGTTACTACTTAGTTCTGAAGACCTCAGACACAGCACAGTCGTATAAAACAGCAAACGATTCGTCGTTCCAGGACACGTCCCTTTGAATATCAGGGGAACTGTTAGAATAAGGGAGCATAGACAAAGAATGAACCGGGGCAGAAGTAGTGGAGTCACTTGAAAATGTTTTCATATAGTCAGCAGTGTGGATCATCCGGGAGTCAGCGGCCAATTTTTGAAAGTGGGGAACAGGACTTTTCCCTCCAGACAGAAGCATAGCAGGCACGCCTAATGATTCAGTCGTCATCGGGGAGTAATCACCAGAATGCATCCGTGCATCAGATGGGTCAGGTTCGGTTCTCTCAGCCATTAAAAGTGAGAGTAGGTTACCTTCAAACTACGAACCACTCGAAGTATACCTCTTTGCTACTGGGAAGTGGAACACGCTTTCATCATCGAGCATGAAAACTCATGACCACGATCAGCTCATAGAGGAATATATTTATTGCCAGCCTCTCGTTTGACCATAACAACCACTTGCTGAATGCAGCGTTTATTTTAAGACTTAGTGACCGTTTTTGTCATGGCTAAATGTGTTAGAGTTACGGTTGCTATATGTGCTTATTGAGTTCGCAACTTTGGCATATACTTAAACATTGGTTTGAACAAGTATAGAGACCAAAAAGTACCCTGCGCACTCGAACGTACGACTATCGTCGCGCGCCCACTTGTCTTTCCGCTGTATTGTCTTTTAGTTGCGTTATTCGCTCGCCCCCGTTGACGCCGTTTATCAATAAGATACCCTTTGTTTACTGGTTGCGTTATTCTTAACCAGCCATGTTGGTTCCATCTGATTCTACAGGCTCATCCAAAGCCTAATCCTGACATCTAGTGCTGCGTGCCCTATCTCCAATACCCTTTTAACATAAATACCCACCTAAACGCAACCCATAACCGCTGCCCTGGAAACTTGCATGTGAGGATTACAAAGTCATTTCGACCTTACCAGGTTTTAGTAAATCACATTCCGTTCAAACCTACCCACCACGTCTGCCCCTATAGTTCCGTGATCTCACCCTGCCCTGTTGACGCTTCTGCAACACTTTCAACTGTGCAGTCAGCCACAAGTGACAGCCACTATGTCCCCAGTAAACATAAGATAAGTGCATCAGATCAAGCAACACTACCACGGTCTTTATACCAAGATAACCGTTCCGTTGCGAAAATGTAAGGCTTAAAAATGACGTCACATGAGAGACGGTTACGCAGTTTACCGCTTTTGAATACGAGCTTAATAAGTTATGAGATGCTCATTTTTAGACCCTTTATCTTTTTTACAATCCTCATGCTGTTCCAGCCATTGAAACTAGAGTTATCAGCGAGGTTCAGTCACCTAGGTAAATGTTATGGGGCATCATGAGTTCCGTAAAAATCGTAGCACAGAACGCGGTGAAGATTTTATGGTTCACTCAAAGGGTGAATATTCCGCGACAGTACTTAGTGAGCCATGTCTTGGTATGAAAAGTGACTTCTTGTGTCTATTCGAGCCTAGTGGCCCCTGAGATCTGCTGCTAGGATACGTCTATGAAACACCTGAAGCCACTCATAAAGGCATGATTGAATCTACCAACGAACTTAATTGCGAATTAACCCCACCTTCATGGTGCCAAATATACGGCGGAGGCCTTGACCTGCCCCATCTCTTTTGTTCTGTTTTCACATCTCCTAAAGTTCAAGTTGTTTTTACATGCATCCAGACATCAAGGGTACATTACGGATACATTACTGGTACTTTACGTGTATCAGGTAGACGAATCTTGACCAGGGATCTCTACAATCAAAGCGCGGGAAGCTGTTGCTTACCAGCGCAAGAGATTGGATTATCGGGCTGATAACCACCACGTCCTGCGAACTGAACTGAACTGAACCAACTTAAACAGACGTATAGATGGCATCGACAGGCCTTAACACCCACCAAAATGAACCACATTTCAGATATGATTTTCCCCCTCATTATTCCATCCTGCGGCTTGACTACACCTTTATAAACTCTGCGTGCGACCCCAGCTTGATTAGTGCACGGTCATACATAGTCACCTGCGAAAGTCCGATAGGTTAGCTCTGGAAAGTTCCCAACTTGCGTTCGGGAAGGGTTTAGTGAGTTGTCCGCCTCCTCTGAGCTACACAAAACACTGCCAGACGTTTGCACCGGATCCTCCTTGGCTACGACGACTTGAGCTGGACTTTGCACTAATAATCAATCTAGTTTATGGCAATAACTTCACTTTTAATCTTGCGATTCGCCCACAACATAGCTCGAAGTACAACCTCAGGAACAAAGAGTTTATTCGACGGCTCTTAAATCCCTTAAGAAGCTGCGTTCAAATTTTTTCCAAGTGAAATATTCCTACATTTGGAATAAACTCCCACATGCAATTAGAGCCAGTAAGAATATACATCAGTTCAGACGAGGCTTAGAAGCTCTCCTGGCATTAAGGAATGTCGTGTCCATTTTCAAACTATGCCTCCCTGGGCACAATACCCCTAAAACGGACCTGATAACACCTGACGGGAAACTCTGTATCGTATGATACAACGCCACGTACACTTGGAACTGATCAAAGCTAGAGTTTAAAGTTTACTAATGACCCCATCAGGATAGACCTTGTACATAGCTATATCTAAAACATGCAGGTGAACAACAAAACATGTCTATGGCCAACACATGGTGTCAATACGCAACCCCACTTGAGCAATAACGAAATCATCCCGGTACGCTCTTACTTCATAATTAGTGGTAACCAGCTGTGTGTAGTTATTGATCACTATGCAAACGAGGTGCGCAATAAAACTGTTTGAAAAAATATCTAACCTGACCTGTTCGCCTCACATAATTACCTACAAATCTCGCGTTATCACCTGTGACCCGTTCCATCTTAACAGACCACTTGGCAATCTTTCCATGTTGTTAAATACTCCTTCCGTTCTATGTATCAGCCGTGTATAACAGATCGACGTAGGAATTCGGCTGTAATCATATAATAGGAAAAGTTGTAAATCGATCTCTTTTCGCGCTATACAATAAAAACCGTTTGCTGGTGATACATATTTTATTAACTAACACAAAATTAAAAATTTTATATAAAAGGTTTGACCAGAAAATCACATATCTTATTAGTTGTCATACGTTCCATGATCACTTTGCCTTCTACAGTTTGTCACGTAATTTTGCTTCTCGTCCTTGATTCCACGATTAAATCTAACGCGAGACAACATTCCATAGCGTCCAGACGATCAAGCTTCTGTGTTGGTTGAACAATTCGCAAGGTCTGCGAAATTCCGTCGATTTAAAGGAAATAACAAGGTCCGACTCAGAAGACCGCCCATTTCTCCGCAAAAGTATAGGCTTTCTTTTCCCGCCTTACAAATAACGTGAACGCAAACAACGTAGGCTACGACCAACGTCTAAGTATGTCACATGTATTCATGCTAGTGGATGCTCCGTCCAGTTTGCTTTGCCCATGATGAAAGCCGATAAGAAGAACACGACAGTAACCAGAATAGGCTTGTTTTTGGACCGTTCGGCACAAGTCATAATGATCTCCTTCAGTTTTGGCCAACAATGAGATAACATACTGGCAGCCGTCAGTGAATTCGGCAGCCGGTGAAAAGGTAGGCACACAGTCACCGGTATCATAAGCATCCATGTCGCGAATATGGAAGGGTTGTAGCTGAAATGGCAAAAGTGGGAATCAGTGTTTTTTGTCGGATAAATAACGAGCATCTAAGTCAGTCATTTTCTGTCAGATACGTGGGCACTGACTCGCGTACCCATAGCAAGCTACATTCGGGCATAGTGAGTAAGCAATAAGGAAAATTATACGCACGTTTTTAACGATAGAGTATGACGTGTTACCCATGTTTACATCATACCATAGGTATAAACAACCAGGTGACAACGTAGACCGTTTTACGTCGGAAATACTACCTGGGAAGCAGGCTGAATATATAGTTCAGATGTATAACTAACTGGCAAGCGTAGCGGCATGGTTTTCATTAGGAATTACTGCGATATTTCGTGTACGATGCAATGCAAAAGTAATGCGGTCGAAAATTACATTGTATCTCCCGAACCACGCAAAAGTGAGCGTTCCTAAGCGACAGGGACATGTATTCCACCAAGAAAATCCCAATGAAAGTATTTTCAGAACGTAAAATCGATTGAGAAAGCTAAAATGATGCTCTTATCAAAAAAAATGGCGGCACCCTTTTCTCAACAGAAGTACAAACATGAGCCATTTTAAGTATAGCTGATTTTTCTAGTTGAAATACTACCACTGTACTCGATAAAATCTTTATATTTGTCCCACAATATGCCCTTTAATATTTCATGAAAAATTTGAAAAATCTCTTTTTGTGCCTAAATGACCGTTTCCAACTCGTCTCGAACTTGAATCACCGAACCGGCGAACTACACAATTGCTTTAAAAATCATGTGTGCGGTATGCGTTTGCACGTATCGCGTTGTAATGTGTGAACTGATCGAGCTCAGTTGCGCGTATTTCTCACAGGTGAGTTGAGAAGTGTGCCACTATTATTGTTATCGCAGTTTTACGACAGTTATCCTCTTTGTCACTGGGTCCGATTTGAAACAATTTCTGGGTAGAGGTCAGGACTCCGCCGATTTTGTGTTTGATTCCGATGCCGTAAAAAGTTGACAATCGTATGTTATCGTCAAACTGGATTCGCCAACAGTAACATATTCTCCATTCTGCTTGGGTCCAAGGAGTGAAATGTATCATTTCTGACCTCTGACCCCAGTGGACCATATGCAATATATAATGAACACCTCGGGTTTCACTTGAACTATTCGATACCGAAACCACCAAAATACCGCAGTTCATACAGTGAATGCAGAAGTATCACCGCGGAGAAGCAAGTTATGTTTAAACGTATCAAATCAAAACGTGGAAAAACGCCGGATTTCCTCCTTATTTTGCAAACGCATAATGTTTTCGACAACGTAGAGTACAAAATTATAATGTTCCACGTGAAACAAGTAAACGTGCGCTCAGCAGCACAGAGAGGAGCACGGCGATGACTCAACAGACGAGACGCTGGAAATATTGGGCGGAACTTATCGTCTCAGCAGTATCTCTGCGAAACAAAACTGTTGGTAGTGATCCTGTTGCCATCTGTAAGATTTTCAACCCACGCTTTGCTGCTCATTTTGAAACTGGAGGGAACTTATCGCCCCCAACTCTTTGTGAATACGGATGTGCCCCCGATCCGTGTTCCTGTTGATGCTGCGGAGTCACGCTCACTGTTATCTGCTATCAAACCTTCTTATCGTTTCCGTCTTGATGACATCAAAAACATGGACAGAAAGGTATATCTTTTCTCTCGCTTGATCTGAAAACATTACCTTTGACATGCATTTTCTCCCCCCCTCACGTGATAAAATTCCATAATTTAATCCCGCTGTAAAAGCTGCTCACGATAGGACGTTAGCAGTTACCATCTCGTTAGCCATACCCAAATTGTTTCAAAGTGTCAGGAAGGACGGCAAAATGTGGAACGGCTGAATTCCTGCTATCACAAAATCGTCCAAACCACGCTCACCATAGGCTCCTCAACAAGCATTCTTGGTTGACATGGCTGTTGGAATTCAAGTGCACAAAAGATTCCGCTGATTCCGAGGACGCAATTATTGTTATATTGCTGGAACCTCGAAAGACTTTTGGTCGTCTGTCCCACAAGAGCCCTTTAGTAAAAATAGCATCTTTTGGCTTATATGTGCACGCTCAACTTGCCGGAGACTAATACTTCATCTGCGTATCTCACACGACCACAGCAAAATCTCCGCTGCCTTTAATGTTTTTTCAACTGCCTCAAACTCTCCTAATAGACTACTGAACAAATTTTGTGTGTAGTGGAAGGCATCGATTCCGAAACATATGTCGACTGTATAGAGCAAACGGATGTCAAAATTCGGTGGCAATCTCATTTTGTTAGCTGTTAGCAGACCGCTTGCCGTGCCATGTGACAAGAAATGCTTACCAACATAGTCCGTATTATTGACTGACAAAAATATCAACATTGCATGAAATTGCTCAACATGATCATTGAACATTTTTTCGTTTGTCAGGTAATTTTGTGATTTATTCCTGATTCCATGAATAGCCATCGTGTGAGAAAACATTCTACAAGGTCTGGCCATTAGTTGGATGACTCACGAGAATTCCAGTCTTCGGTTTTCTTTCCTGGCCCATTCACGAAGCCCTGCGCAGAGGTCCGTCCATTTGTCCACAAGATTTTGAGGTTTATTTCCCTTATAAAACAAACTATATTTTCACATTTCTCCGACAAGATTTAAATCGAATGGTCGTGAAATCATTCTAAATGATATTTGTATCATCCCGTGAGGGTTTATTTTCCATCAAGATCTTAACTATTGGTTCAGGCATCAATTCGTATGCTGCAGGCTGATGTTATGTGCCTTTTTTATCAAACCCCGTGGAACAGGTAAACTGGATTTTTGCACCACATGCGTGAAAATCGTTTGTAAACTGAAAGTCTTCTCCCTTTTCATACCTGTTCCGTTAATGGATTCATATATTTGTCACACTATGCCATTATTATATGTATCTCACATTGTTTGATATGAATTGATTGTGTCCACCTCAGCGCACTTCTCGCAGGTTCATTCGGGAATACGTGTTATTAGTGATCCGGAAAGGTTGTAGAGAGAACGCCCCGGCTTCCGAAGGAAACATTTTCTACTTCCGAAGAACATTACGGCTACACCAGCGGCAGGTTAAAATTAGTGATAACTGAGGCTGTGCCCTTCTTTACCTCCAAAAGTGGAAAACGTAAGTCCCAACTCAGGCCTTATATGGAAGGAATTAAAAATGAGAACGTGGTTTTGAACAATAGCCTCCTATTACCTGGTGCCGAGGACTCACACAGAGCCCGCAGAAATGCCGGAAATCTGATGTTAGCAGCGATGAGGGCGGTATATCGAAGTCATTAGCATTTGATGAATCGGAAAACGCGCCAGCACAAGCAGGTTTAAACACTGTCACCGCAGTCGCAGTCTCCCCTGAATGTTCGGAACCTAACGCCGAAGCTAAGGCTGTTAGGTTGAAACCGGAGAAGTAACCAAGCCGCGACAACCCACCGCCAATTCTGCGGCGCTGGCTGCTGACAATGGTATATCTCAAGTGCCTTTTTTACTCTTCGGAAGCACGGTGCAATCTCGAAACTATACCAAAGCGGTGATGGAACTTATACAGGCAACTTCCGCTTAGTAGCATGGCCTCAATGCGCCTCCCAAGTTCTACAAAGCGCAGTGGATGATAGCACAGGGGCACGACTTTAATGCACTAATCCGTTCACACATCATAGGCACGGATTCCGCGAGGTTATTCGTGGAACACTGGCTTGTCCATGGAAATGCGGTCATGAACCACGACCGTGAAAGAACGCCACTTAGTAGACGGTGAGTTCCCTGACTGCCGGGACATCTAATTGAGTAGGTCACTGCGTTTTACTTAGTAAGCTGACAGCCGCGGGTCTCGACAACCAGCTGTGTAGTTGGATCTGACACTACTTATCAGACAGGACATGTTCAGCGGGGGTCAGTTTAGGCCGTCCGCTCCGTTCGAGGTTCCCACGGGTGTTTCGTCTGTCAATCAATCTCCCATGTTCCTGCATGTGAACGACATTGAAGCGTGGTAAACACTACGTCCCTCCGAGGATTGTTCGCTTACAGCGGGATCTCGACACACTGCATTGGCAGTCCGTGGACAACAGTCTTCTGGTTAACACCAGTGTGTCGAAAATAGGGCATACACCATACAAGTGCAGTAAAATCTGCCGGACTGGTGAGCAACCGCTTATTGTTAATTACCAGCGAGAAGACACTGAACTCCTCTTTCACCGAACGTCTGTCTTGGTATCAGTACGCTGGCACTGACAAAACAGTTAACGGCAGATTGGCAGCGTGTAGTAGACTGCTAAAGAAACTTCCGACAGAATACCTTCACGTGTACCTTTTGAGTTTTACTGAAGCTTCTACTGGAGGTAAACATGCAGGAACACCTCTGACACCTGAAAAAGACACAGCGACTCTTGGACTTCTAAAATAACGCCCAGCAGTGAGGATGATGAGTTTCTACTAACACTTCTTTACATACCGCTCGAAGCTCTTTAGCCTCTCCATAATGGTTTACAGACGGTTGAGGAGGAACATGATCCTCACCTTTATAACTATGGCCATGGAGGATCACCCCGTTTGAAACCTCCTAAAACCAGCGGAGAGCAACAACTTAGGAGGACACAAGTTCAGGTTGGACACAACACGTGGTCGCATACTTCGTAGGTAGTACAGTTCTGTTCACCGAGTCTGTCCGACCCAGACTGCCCTCCCAGCAAAAGCACTGGTGCCACCACTCTCGAAACGTTCGAGAAATGTCCTGATGATTAGCTGTTAACATGGTGGCCACTACAGGTGTTGCAGTTCTTTTAGATCGCCCAGATCCCAAAGCGTACGTACGTGTATGTTAATACAAGAATGTACGGGTAAGTCGCTAATTTGATTGTCCTTATACACGTGCTTTTCACCTGATCCGGCCCCATCAAGTCTGGTCACTGCATTAAACCCCGTGAATGTCATACTCACTAATTATAACCTCTTACGATTGTTAATATCTGTTTCCCTTGTTCCAGTTATTAAAGTTGCTACTCTTCTGTGGATTTGTTTCTACGTCGTCTTACCAGACAATAACATGGTGTTTTCCGTTTATGGCACTAAAGTGATGATTGCCATATGCAAGACGGGTCTGTGCAATACAATAATCCCTCCAGAGTTTCATGCGACTGGGAAAGGTGAGTGGCTATCCAGCGTCCGCTCGGAAAATGAAGTTGTCAGAGGATGGGAAACTATAGAGAAACAGATCCACACCGAAATAAATTGAGGCGCATCATCTTCGCACTTACTACACATCCCTAGCAAGCTACTTACAAATGTCCCTAGCAATCTGGCTGGTTAATGCCAAAAACGGTGGTTGCCTGAGATGGGGAATTCCAAATAAAGTGTCACTCACTTTTGGTCAGCCTATCACATTTTTTCGGCTTAACCTCTTGTAGATCTGCATCAAGTTCGACAGATAAATAAATAATCACTTTTTCATGAATGCTAAGGGAGAAGGTATTTACGTACTAGAAGTGGTAATAAAATACTCGTAATTATATTCTTTTGTTGCTCAGGTATTAATATGGCTACTACAATTTGCTCAGGAGCTCTCCAATCTTTCAGTTTTCCCCAACAAAAGCACTTGTGGTTTTGATGGCTTTGTAATAACATCTGTCCTTTAGGCTTAATTGTCTCGTCTTTATTCTCAGTAACACTAACTGCACAATATCGCAATAGCTAAGGTGCGTAGCTTCCCCTTTGTATTGTGGATTCAAGTCTATCCAAACTGGGTACAAATAATGAGGCCCCGCAGACCCGGTGGATCAATAAATCATGGGGTTCGCTATTGTAGTGCGATCACCTCCGACATCCCCAAAATGTTGAACTCCCTGTGACGTGAGAGTTTCCTAACCGCTACCACCGTGCCTGTTCACATTACCTTGTGAATGTAAATTTACTGCTAACCACCAACATCAAAGTTAGTGTGTTGACGTAGGCATCTCAGTTTTGCTGGTAGGTGTATATTAAATCCGCGCCATCTTTACTACGGTAAGCTATATTCATTAGGGCAAAAATGTTTTAGCTATCGCTGATGGGAACGCCGGCCAACCTGTTCAACGGTTGTTTGAAATCTGAAGGTCGACTGGAATTTCCGTCGACACTCGTCCTCCATGTCGGCGGTCGTGCGGTTGTATTTATGGTTCTCTCACGTTCAACTCCTCAGCGCCTTTGACCGTTGCTTTGGAGTTTGATTGTGAACGGTGAGTATATCAATGAATAAAGTTTGTCTGCAGACTCACCGTCTCCTCGCCATAACTTCAGATCCGAATTGGCATAAGGCCGGGGAAATCTTGGGCGTACGAACCCAGGAACTAGCATAACAACACTCCCCATTTCCTACTCCGCAAGAAACCAGTGGGACAATTAGTTGGGGACACCGTTGTAAGTCGGTTCGTTTTCACACAAAAATGTCTGAGGGTTTAATTGGGGGAAAGTTATATCAGTTTCAGGTGAAATGGCACGAATATTCTTGCTAAGTGATATATAAAACACGGCGTTCTACCTTGCCTCGCAAAATAATGTTCGCCCTGTCACGCGTCCTGAAAGTGCATCCAGGGATACACAAACGTCTACACACATAATAGCCCATATTTATGATTATATACGTATTAAAATATTGGCAGACGTCAATAAATATGTATAATCTACACCTAAAAATATGAAGTTATACAAGGTCCGATAAAAACTATGTATATCCATGAGTCCACATATGTAAATATATGCATATGAGTACGTATATATATATACGTTTGCAATTACCATCATACAAATAGATGCACTAATCTTTCTTTTTATGTAAATATGTGCACTCATATCGATCTGTCTAGAAGTGTGCCGTTGATACATATACACACTCTGGCATTAATCAATTTGACGGAGGTATCCATTAATCAATCAGAAGACTCGGCCGTTCAAATTATCCCCCCTAGAGCATGAAACAGAACCGGCCCCCGACACTGCCCGCCTTCGAACAACTTGAATAAAACAAATCTATGTTAGCCAGATTTTCATCGCTTGTTTAATACAGCTTTTAATGCTCGCTTTTGTGATCGATCTTCATAATACTATCCTCACACTTTATTTTAGTATACTCATTATCGACCTTGAGGTTTTATCACATTGAATTCGTTATCGGTTGTCGTGTCGGGTTTGTTCGCCGACGATGTTCAATGAGTCGCAGCTATTTGATGAGTTGCACTTCAAGGAATTACTTTCAGTGCTTAACAAAATAAACGTCTATGTTCACATGATTGAAAAAAGGCTAAATGATGATGTCGTTGAAGGTGCCGTTCGTAATCGTAATCCTCATCTCCGTTCCAGACACGATTGACAATCCAAAGACTCTAGAGGGCACAGTTTTGCGTGATTATCAGCGAACTGGATATCGCTGGATAATGACTCTATATGAAAATGGAATGAATGGGATTCTGGCGGATGAAATGGGACTTGGAAAAACTGTTCAGGTTTGCGTACACCCTGTTCATACTGTTCTACGCACATAAACTTATAATTTCCAATTGCCCTTTTACTGTTTGTCAGCTGATAATGGTTACTGTTTCAATACCATAATCATTTACATTTTCCGCAAGAATTCTCACCACATTTTAATAAACCGAAACTGTTTTACAGAGCATTATTTTACCTCACTGAAATGTTTACAAGTACATCCACATTACGATATTCATTGCATTCTGACATATATGGAACGTTAGCGTTTCAAACAATGACCATACAATTGTATGATCATTGTTTGATGCAAACACGGGGTAATTCCAGTATACTAAAACTATTGATAAATGGATTAGGAATAACAACGTTATGAGCAAGTTGTAATACTCTGCGTAATACTCTACTATAGCTTTAGTGACCTAGAAAGCGTTGACACAGGACCGAACCATATCTTAACCTTATGTTAGCACGCCCGCGCGGGCCAGTACGGACCATAACTTGGTTAACGCTTGTCTACTAATCAAATACTGTTAACTACGGATATGTGTGTTGGATGTCTCACCCTGCTCGCCACACTTTGGTTCCCGACTCCCAGACAATAAATATGTTGCAACAAATTTCCACATTTACGCGGTTTAGAAAAAAATGCTTACTCAAGTGCTTACTAGTGAATTCATTGGTAAGCATTTTATACAATCCACATGGCCCATATTCGGCCTCATGTGCCCTGATTGGTCTTAGTTGCATTGCACTGGATGGATGAATATGGTGCTCAACTTTTGCTGTTTACACAAAGTCGTATCGGTTCAGTCATAATCTTTCGGGGTGACTAAGGGATGATGTGATCGTTTCAGGAAGAGATACCGCGTATAAGAATGATCGTCAAACGTGTTTAGAGTTGTGGCAAAGTATCGAAAAACTTTAATGAGCGAGAATATCATTGTCGCTGGAAGTAGATAATTCGAAGTATGGAGTTTCAAAAGTACTATTTAAAGTTGTCTTAATCCAATAATAAGGCAGCTGAAAAGGATAAAAACGAGACATGAAGTGGTGTGGCCAAACGATGAGGAGTAGGTAGAAATTGAGTCCATAAGCGTTCATCTACGTGACTCAGTATGAGGGATTTTTTCAGCTTAATGGTTCATATGATAAGATTTTAGTCAAGTACTTGGAGTAGCATAATGGTTACGACAGCCTGCGTCCTCGTTTCTCAAATTACAATAATAAATGATCTGTTTGTTCTTGTCAATTGTTTCAAAGTTCTCACAGGTCAGTTCGAGAGTGTGTTTGTGGGTCATCGATAACTGAATGGTTGCCCTTTAAATCAACGTTAGTCCGTTGTATTTCTTAAGCAAAGTATATGCATAAGAAAATACTCTTCATCAAAGTTTGAGATTTAGTTGCGTAAACGACGGATATCTGTGGTCGTCTTTCTGCCAAAAAATGAGCCAAGCGTGCGCGTACTCCAGGTTACATCCTCATAAATTCAATTCTTCAACCGCCGTTTCATATTATACGCTCTCTCCAAGAGCCGGACAAAACACCATAAGCCGGCGGAATAGAAGTGTAACATTTGATTACTCAAACCGATAAACTAGGAACGTTTGGTCTGCAGTGTTGTGTTTGTGCGTGAAACCACCTACATATTGAAAAGCGTCCGCCTCCAGAAATCCGCTATAATTGAAATAGTCGAAAGTGAGTTACTGAGTTATCTCGATAAATGCACGCATACCTCATCAAATTATCGGTAACGATAACAAACATATACAGTGTAAGTTACGGAGTTTAGACAAGTTATGGTATGCAAGATATTGCATTCACAGAGTTCTCATGAATATTCGGGATGATCACCACAATATTCTGTGAATTCTTCCGAATAGAATATTATACAGACAAGAACAAGTAATCGCAGCTGCAGATTTTATATTAGGTCACAGAAGCGCAAATAAAACATGTAAACTCTCACGGACATCTGTCAACAGGTAACACCAACAAGTAACTACAGAGGGGAATCTCTTGAAATTAACCCTCAGGGTTTCGGTGAGTTGGGTCCCGATATAATTTGAGTTCAACATCAGAACATCTCTCGGGGGACAAGTTGTAGCATTTTCGACTTCAACTAGAGAGAACGGGGTTGTTTTTCAAACAAGATGATTACTGTCATACCCTGGATTACAGGGTATCATTTCAAACTTACTTCGGTTTGATTAGATTCATTGCATTCAAAAAGTGGCCCTTATTAGAATGGAAGAAGTTCTGCTTTCCGGCTTTCAATTTTGTCATTGTTCTCTCCCCATCATGTTCGTTACCACACTTCAGGAAAACAGGTCGCTGATTAATTTAAACTTATTGCCTAGACGATGTGGATGTCATCATCTAACGACATTGTCTTACTTACCCTTCAGTCTAAGACATTCCGACCCTGCTAAACAAGGTAAGTAGCCTGGCTGGTTTGTATAGGATGTTCGTTGCACCTTCAAAGTGTAAACTGTTGTTTCAATACTGGGGAATTTTCACTCCTTTCTTTATTGCATGTAATCCCTCTGAGACTGTGGACAGTTTCACATACCTGTGTGACAGCATATCGTCAGCTCATAATGTTGATGATAATATATCAGTGAGGATAGCAAAGGTACGAGCTGTCTTCGCCAACCTGCGTCATCTATGGCGTCAAAAAGACTTCCGGCTATCACTGGTGGAAAAGGTATGTAACGCTTGTATACGTTCTGTCATGCTCTAATGTTCGGAAGCATGGTCTGTTTGCAAGGAAGATATCAACAGGCTTGCCGTGTTTGACCATTGTTCTCTCCGTCAATTAGCCCATATTAAGTGGACTGATCGTGTGAGCAACACGGTCGTTTGTCTTTGCCTATTCCGAAACGCTCAAATGCGCGATCAATAGGTCAACCACTCACGATGCGTAGCCTAAGATGGTTGGTTCGCGTACTCTGCGTGTCACCTGATCGTTTGTTATACCGGGCATCACAAACTGAGACCACTAACAGTTGGATGAAACCATATGGTGGTCAAGCAACAACGTGGTCACGAAATATGAAGACTCTGACTGCTCCACTGAGCAGAGTGGGTAGGTGTCGCCTGCTTCGATGGTGTCCTAGTGATCACTCAAGTCGCTGGTTAGAGACGCTATCCGAGATGGCCGTGTGTCACGGTTAATTGCCAGCCTGCATCCACACCATTTCTACTTCTTCCGCTTTGTCCTCTTTTAATAATTTCCAAACCTCTTAGTGACGTTTTTTTCTAAAATATTCCGCTGAGGTGAACGGCGGTCTAAGTCATAATATCTTTTGGTCAGGCTCATGGCTGCTTTTGATGCTACAGCTGCTAATGATGATGATGGTGATACTGATGCTGATTATGGACGAGTTTTATTCCAAAGGAAATAGAAGAGTGTTTGAACGCAAGCATTTTACTTTCTTCGTCATTATCTTTATGAACGCAAATGCTGTACTACAAGCTAACGACAAACAAATTCAACGATGTCAGACTGAAGCGATCGGAATGTGCACTGTATTTTTGCGGTTCGTGATGATAAATGGTTTGTTTCGTCGTCTTTTAAATTTGCCAGCTCCGGGGCCGGATATTTCTGGTCAACCTTAGTCTTTTACTTTTACTTGGTCTCTGATAATGAACGGTTGCCTTTTATGTGTGTTTTGTGTCACGTCATACCTTTGTTTACTTCGGTGCTGTGTTTTCGTTCTTTGTTCAGGCGGACAGTGTTCCAGGTTTCGTAGTTTTTGCAGCAATAATTATTGCCCTCAGTCTCCGGACACACAGACATCCAAGAGAATCCTTGTTTCCCTCCTATATGTCAAATCAAGACTGTGAATTCTGAGTTATGGCGTGCTTCGTCTTACGGCATCTAACTAGTACATCAGGTATTTCTCCTTCCCTGTTATTGTCCCCACTGTTCAGCTATTCTTTCATCGTACGATCAAACTGCTCCTTGACTAATTCGTCTGTGGATGATGTGTTGATATTTTCGGGCGCCGAATCCCTCATTTCTTCAACATCTCTTAAATTTGCCACCCATCAAAATACAGACCCTGATTCGTGATAACTCTGTGCGGTACTCCAAAGCGAGCCAGGATAGTGTTAATAAAAACGTGTGTAACTGTTCCGATCGTTTGATCTACTGTGGACATGGCTTCCACACATCGTGTGGAATGGCCGATCTTTACAATTACGTAGCGACTCTCACTTGGGCTTGCTGAGAGTGGGTCAAAAATGTCTGTCTCATATGTAAGCGGCTTACTCTGTTACAGTGGGTTGCATTGGCTTGTTGTCGTCATTTTTCCTCAAATATGTTGGCAGTTGGAGCACGCTCGAATGAGATCGTGGGCCAGAACACCCTTCACCTCAATGGATCGAACATTCGTTCTCGACCCATGTAAACACCTGCGTGTGTCATTCGAATCACGCGTTCTCTTTGGTCCATTAGAATAAATGTTAATCTTCAAAGTCGCAGCCCGCTCTGCACCTCCACGTGAAAGACGAGTTGGCCGTTCTCCAGGTGTAACCTGTCTCAGCTTTGTACCACTTCATTCAGTTCCGAAGTCGACGTTTTAGGTTCGGTTGCTTCCAGTAAATATTCACATATCTCGCGTACGTGAGGGACTTGTTGTTGATAGACCAAGATCTTTATGTCGGCCACCGTACTCCGTTCAGGGGTATGACTTCATTCGGCAGCTCATTTTTCTGTAGTGGTCGCGATAATGCTTGATGGCTGGAAACGGATATTCTAGCATAAAGTTTGCAGTGACACTCCCAACTCGACAACACTTCGTCTCTGCGCGACAGAAATTCATATCACCATCAGCACGCAGCTCATTTCTCCCACTTATATGTTCGCCTTCAGTTTATGCAGCAGACTGGCACATAGTATCGTTCCTTTCACATTGTCAGTTATTAACCTTGCCTGTCGCACCCTAGCCCCACACATATGAATTTCAACACTCTGAGTAACCAGTATCTTCGACGTTGTCCCTCCGATGGCGACTACATTCCGGCTTTAATGAGCAATTGTCGCATTTTGCTTGTAATTGATGCCATCGGCCTCGCGCCTACTACTGCACTCTTCTGCTCTCTCTCTCTATTAAACCTTTTGCCCGCGGAACACCCTCATAACAACCCGACACCACCAAAAACAAGAAGAGAAACGTCTGTTAAGGCAATGGCGGACGAAATGTCTTACCCCGTTATCAATAAAGCAATGATTACGGTGTGGTTGTTCTCGTGCTCGTCTCGCACGTCGTTCTCTTGGCTCCAAATTTGTCTTTCAGTCCTCACGGAGACCTCCGTGTACTTCTCCGCCATGGACAAAACGTAATCACACAGCAGTTGGTTACAAGTAATGCAACTCTGCTAAAGACTGTCGTTCAGTTTGAAGTTACCACCTGGACTCGGACTATGTTATCGTGGAGGCCCGTTTCGTTTTGTCACTTGCCCAGAGATAACACACTCATAAATGTAACATATTTAACCGACATTCGAGCGAGGAGAATGTAAAGAACGCTAACCGTGATGCACTGGTGGTTAGGGATCCTAATGAAAACTGGAGACAAACTGCAACAACTGTGAAAACTCGTTGTGAGGGTATATGTTCCGAGCCACCCGTACAGTTGTGACACAGCTGGGTTTCTGTCACGTCGATGAACCTCATGAACAAGAGTGACCTGGTCCCACCTGGCTCTGAATACAACGAGGACCGTCGAGAACTTAAACTCAAGCTGACTGAAAGCTTGCGCAATGACCGTGAACACCACTGGGTCGAACAGTCAAAAGAAATAGAACGAGCCTTTTCATAGTAGAAGGTCTTTCTCTCTGATCCGTGGTTGTACTGGCCGTCGATTCTGTGTAAGTGAAACCATATGTGAAAAAGATAGTCCGCTTATCACCAGTCGATCGCGCTGACTTGACAGGCACGCTGCACATTTTGAAGAACAGCTCAGCTGGCCTCAACCAGACCATGTGGACGACGGCATCCGAATGTTCAGTTATGACGTTCCAGACGGCTTTCCGTCGGCAACAGGATTGGTCCTGGAGCTCACGTTATTGAAGCGTAATAAAGCTCGTGATCCAAATCTCCTTTCTCATTCTCTTTTCAAGGATGGTGGTGATAGGTTGATATCATAACTGACGAAGCTCCTCCAGACGACTTGGGAGACTGGAGAGGTATCTGGTGATTGGTTTTCAGAAAGGAGGCCCGACGTCTATGGGACAACCACAGAGACATTAATCTAGCGTCTGTTGCGTCCAAGTTACTCACTGGTTTCAGTTTACATTGGTTGATTAAACCCAGAGGAATTCAGATACGTGAAGAACGGACAGAATTCCGGCCCGGTCGAGGGTGCGTTGATCACATTCCTACGGTGTGGCGGATATTGGAACATCGTCATTCTTAGAGGCAGTCAACGGTCGTGGTCATTTTGGACCTGCAGGCCATTTTTGATTCGGCTGCTGGTAACGGTCTCTGTAATTACCGCCTTCTTCGCAAAGTATTTTTAGGGAGATACATGAATTTGTGAATATCACCGCATGCCAACTCTGCAGGCAGATTGAAGGTTTATGGACAACCGTCTCGGGTGTTCAGCACTCCTAGTGGTGGTTTTAACGGGTGTTCGGTTTTCCCTTTCCTCTTCAATTTTTTGTCGTGGACTATATTCTGAAGGGTGCACTTGAGAAGTCCAGTGAACTTGGTGTTAAGCTTCTTTCTGAAGGCTAGGTTGACCGATCTGGAGTATGCGAACGACACTGTCTTACTTAATCCCTCAACCGAAGACATGCAAACCCTGCTGAACAAGGTAATTGACCTGGCTAGTTTGTATGGAATGTGCTTTGCACCTTCAAAGTACAAACTGTTGTTTCAGTACTGAGGAATTTTCACTGCTACTTTCTTTATTGTACGTAATCTGTTTGAGACTGTGGATAGTTTCACCTACTTGTGTGACAGTATCTCGTCAGCTCATAATATTGATGATAAGATATCGATGAGGGTAGCAAAAGTACGTCATGGGTGATCAGCAACGGCGTGTTGCTCACACTTCGACCTATCAAATGTCATCAAAGATAAACCAGTGCTTTTTACAATTGACAGCGTCCGTAGATGTCATCGTCTACAGAATTTTTGGAAGTGGTCCGTGTTACCACAGTTTGTAATAATTGGTATATTTTGGCGAAACAGTAGAGCTGGAGTGTCTTTTGCCACTGCTGAGGTAGCAGTCGTTCAGCGTGATCGTTCAGTTGTTATTTTCCGACGATGATGGTGATGATACAAGAGTAGAAAAATAGGGTTTGATGTTCGCTTACTCAACAGTAGATGGCAGTACTTGGTAAGAGATAGACGAATTTATCCTATTTCTCGGGTTCTCACACTGTCAAAGGCAGAATAGTCTGTTTCAACATCTTCTGATGTATTTGGTTAGATCCTTCCCGATCGATGGAAGCACCACAAACAGATTCACTATGATGCTAGTTGAAGTTAACTAACTTGAAATACTGATCTGTTGGAAAGACTTAAGCTTCTGCAGGAGTTGGTTTAGGCTCTATCCTGATATACAAATGTTCCACCACTTTAAAAGCTGACCCTGAGATGTTGAGGTTGGATAGCGAGGTCAACCATCTCACGTTCAGAAATGTACTTGTGTATGGAAACAAATAAGTAATTGACCAGGACTTTCACTTGGTCCGTGTTTCAGGGGACTTCATGAATGCTGTAAATGCTCTAGACCCTCGACTTTACCGGTAAGCCATTTCACTTAACCTGGAATCGCAGACGAATATGTTGTTAGGAATTTGATCCCGGAGCAGACAGCGGGATTACAATGAAGTTTGCGAACCAAATGAAACCTGGGAATGTAGCTTCAGTTGTCTGTAAGTGACAACATTATAGCTGAAAAATGAAGAATGGCATAACTGGAAATGGTGTGGAAAAACGATTGCAATTGCGTAAGGATGGAATTCATAACACTATAGACATCTTGGTGCTAGTTTATTAGATCCCGTTACTTCCACGTTATCCTTACTTTGCGGTTGTCTATTTTTCTTTTTTCACGATTGTGTTATAGTTAAGAAGTAGCGTGAATAGTGTTGTTACCACCGATGATGATATAGCTAACACTGATTACTAAGAACATTTGATCCGTTTGACTTGAGAGCCCTCTAATTTGCTGTAGATGATCACTGGAAGGTGCAATATGGACCTTGGAGACCTTGTAGCTGTTCAGCTTAGCTGTTACCATAGTTTATACCTAATGGATGACAAACCACCCATCAATGGTTCGCGCCGGTACATAACTGCCAGGTACCCGTGAAGAACACAGGAAGTTCTAACTATGAGAATACTACGTTGGTACAGATGAATATAATATCACTGACGGAGTAAGTCTGTTTAAAGCACCTCGGCGGCTGTATGTCCGAGTTAACAAACATCATTATTTGAAACACTGGGTTCACTTTAATAAATTCATCACTGTAGAAGGGAGACATATGTTGACATTTCGTTTACCTTAGTCAGTCACAAACACAAAGCATGCAGGGTATACATGACAGATAAATAAAGATAGACAGGGTAAGGACACGCATATATTTACACCACCTATTGTCATCACCACGACGGCAACCCTATGGGTTGCACCAACCACCTTTGTGTACATAGCGCCGGCTGGTGAGTTCTGATCAACATGGCTTCGCTAAAGGCCAGTAGTTTCGGGTTCTGATGGTGTAAAAATGTTTTGGATGATTTAAGTGAGTTATGCTGGTGACCTGTTATTATGAGGTGTCTGGCAATGATGTGGGGCTTCGAGTGACGGATTCACAGGTTTAAAATTGTAATGTCATGACTTGCTTTAACCAGTTCGGAACTTGTTTTGCCACTTGCTGAGACAGCTGTTGGTCTGTTATGTTTATGTAACCGCCGCTGCAACGGCAAGTGAACTGATGGACAACGTGGGAGACAGAATGGTCAGACAAATTGCGTTCGCGATTGTGTAGAACGGGTCTTTTGGTGATTTGAACCAAGCGTAGTCGGGCAGCCGCATATGTACGAGGTAGGGCACATTACATTTTGTGCTTGATGTCGTTTGTAACTTGATCGTCTTTGAATTGCTATTTGCATTGGCTTATTGCATTTGTTCATCATGCTCTGAATGTCTCTGAACTTTTCAGGATATCCGTTTGTCAGTAACGTTTTATTCAGCATTTCTTGTTCCAACTGCAGCTTATCGGGGGTGCAGATATGTCTGGCCCTTTGAAATGTGTATGCTATGTGTTTCTACCTGACAATCTAAACGGGTTAACTTGTGAGGGGTTAAGTTAATCCTAGAGTTTTATGGGCGCATACTCATTGTTTACGGTGATATCGCATTAGTTGCAACTGATACTTAACTACCGTGCAACCATAATCATTAGTAATACATAATCAGAAGGATGAGTACTGTTTACACCATGGGGGTGCACGAATGAGACTTATTGCGTAAAAACCTTAGGCATGAACTCAAAACTTGAAAATCGGCTTGTTATATCGTGGGTATGTGATCGAGTAATTTTTGATTGTACGGAGTCAGTATTCAAATAGTGGGGAGTGTTGTTCGCAGATCTAGTGACCGAGCGGATACAAGCGTTGAATCATAGCACGAAAAGTAGCCGATTCTGTCCTCCCTTCGGGCTAACTTCGCCTGATAAGTCCGAAAAAGACGAAACCGACATGGAGGGTCGGTTTGAGAGTGATTATCAAGAAGCGTTCCGAACACCACTTTAAGCTCTCACGGCCGTAGCCAGTGCAAGCTGGCATTTTGATGTGGACCATGTCCACCCATCCTAACGAAGCGAAGACAGGCTAAAACTCAATGGCTTTCTGATATTAACCAACTGTTCACTTCTCTGATCATGGTAACCGTAATTTGACGTTTTGGTTCTAAGTCACCGTTCAGTAAACAAGTGTACTGCATCTGTCTAGCCATCCATCTCATTAAGAAAGACAGGATTGCCATCGATTTCAGTTAATGTTTCAGGATGTGGATCTGTAATCCTCTCGACAGGAAGCACGGCTCCGAGGCTTGTAAGGCGACCTAGACCATTACTCCTTTGTCCCCACACAAAGCTTGACTGAATCACTGTATATAGGTGCGCAACGATTATTCCATTATAAGGTGATCATATTTATTTCAAGAGGATACATGATAATTCATCGATTGACCTCAGTCAAATATCTGATGATTTGGACTTTTCAGTCAAACTGAAATCTCTAGCGTGTAGTGGGATCATCTGTTATCTAATTCATACTGTGGAAATGTAACCATATTTTTTACCTTCGATAAGAACCCGAATGCGTTTCTGTTGATCTTTGGTACCGTCATTTTACTCGGTTCTGTGCTAAAGTCTGGACACTATGTAGGGGTCTGTTTTTCCATACGTTTGCCTTAACTGTCCAGTGTCACTGATTTTCATTGGTCGATGGATCGTTATCAACACGCTAAATGATTACACTCTGATCTCTGCTAGACCACCTTCTATCAGTCCTCAACCCACTTCATGAAGCGATCGTCATATCACTAGATCGCTGAAGATTAACTCAATATTTGATGATCAGGTCGAGTTTGTCATCTCTGAACGTTTCTCGTCACCCTGCTTAGCCTACTATCTTGTTCACGGATCACTTTTGTTTGATGAGTTTACCGATGTGATGAATGGGCCACATTTCCCTGTTATGATGTTTTTCGACTCATTTGACTTTTTGCCTTTAGTTGGGTTAATATGCGACCCATTCAACTTTTGAATGAATAAATGTGTTTTGTCTTGGATCGTTCAGCTACATGAAACTTAAGCTTACTCAACCTTGCGTTTCATTTACATGCGTTGATTAGTAAGTTTACCAGATCCTGAAGTTGTTTTGGGTGTAAGTATTATATATATGCACCGCATTGAATCTTCACGCCACATTTTTTCATATCAAAACATATTTTACCAACTGGCTTTGTAAGTTTACGTCTTGGTTTTTGCTTCAGTTGTTCAAAACTAACTGATTTAATCGTCACTCTTTGCAGGTAATTGCAGCTCTGGCTGGCCTTATTGAGGCTGGTGTTTGCGGTCCGTTTCTAATCGTCGTTCCGCTGTCTCTTCTTTCGGTTTGGGCGGATCAGTTGGCCGCGTTTGCTCCCCGTTTGCCCACACTCATCTACTACGGAAGTTTGGCAGAACGACACAAACTGCGTAAGCGCATTCGCCGACGAGTACGCATTCACATGCGTGATCCCATTAAGCAATACAAATCAGTTCTATCGGAAGATATTTCAAAAACAGGTTGTATACAAAACAAAAGTTGTTCAGAGGAGGATCCATCAAACCCACGAGAATCGCCTTCCGTTCTGCACAATTATGAGAGCAGCCTAGAAGCAAGTTACCATGTGTCTTCGTCAAATGAAAGCTTATGTTCCTTTCCTAGCTCTTGTTCCGCTAAACACCCAACTAACACCATCAATCGGGTCGAAGGATCCTCAGTATCTAGTTGCACCACTGATCCTTCAGTGCTACAAAAACTTGATGAGACAATTTCCGAAGTCTTGAACGGTACAAATCTAAACACTGAAGTGAAAAATGTTGACACAATGGAAATCACAGATCTACTCACATCTTCGAATGATCACTACTGCAATAATACTTTCGAAGGGTGTGAGGAAACATCGGTCTATCTCGTGCCCCAGTTTAGCCGCCTTCCAAAGTCAGTCGAAAGTTCTGCCGTAGAAACGCCCAACTTGCAATGCAAGCAAGATATTGAAAACGGTGTCGCTGCAAATCTACCTGATTGCTACGTTAGCCCTGGTTTGGGCAGTGCGCGCGTCAAAATTAGCAGTTCAGTACACTTGCATTTGGGTGACCACTTTCACGAATCACAAATCCATGACACAAGTGACTGTGATAAACCACATATGCTCACGGGCAGCTGCGCACAAACGCTTGAACACGAAGGTAACTGTAATTCCGTGGAAACGATGTATTCAACCACCTTTTCTGGGATTTCGTCAAGAATGATTGGTGCAAACCATAATGATTCCATTCTAAGCAAACTGCCTAGTCCTCAAGGGTTTAGAAAACAGGTAAATGCGGCTGAACATCCCTGGGAAACAATGTATGATGACAGCAGTGACTCGGTACGCAAATCTGGACTACAGCTGAATGAGCCACACTACGACCACGTCTCTATCAAAATGGCAGCTCTCGATGATGTCGATCGCATGAGTACCGAGACTCCAAATAGCTGTGATGTGTTGAAAATAGGACTGATCGACGCTAATCCTGATGTAGTTCTGAACTCGAGAATTACGAATGACTTGCTCGATTCGGCCTCCCCAGACTTTAAGCTCATCCAGTTTAGTGATTCTGATGGCCCACAAATCCGCGATTCCATAATGTCCTCCGCCTGTAAACTGTATTTATATGAGACTGTTAACGAACCTACTATTTCCTCCACGCCTGTGGACTGTTTTGACAAGGTCCGCCACTCGGTCAAGGAAGTAGATGGACATGGAGACTGCGTGGAGACTGTCAATCACAATGAATCTGGGTTGAACTCAGAAGATTCGCATTATTCATCTTCTACGAAAGAAGTTGACTTGAAAACGGAATCGTCTACAAGCGTCCTCACAATATCATCTTGGGAAACAACCCACTCGCATGACTACCGTACACTTGCTCTCAAACACTTAGACGATGTAATTACTCAGGTTTTGATCGAACGGAAAGAAATCGAGGAAGAACAGCCTAATCATTCAAATTCCACTGGTATCCTAGATCAACCCACCACCACTATTCCCGCTGTTGCATTGCCGCCTAATGATTCATCTCATAAGGCGGCTTTGATTGCCACTTGTACATATTTATGTAATCAACGCGCAGACACAAAGACAAACAGTAACTCAACATTTCAATCTCCTGATAACCATGATCAATTTGTTGGTACCAACATTAAAGATACTGACTTGGAAACATTTCGGGCTACTCCTAAAGATCGGAATAACGTCTTTTGGGCTTATCCAATTGTGTTAACGACATATGAGGTGGCAATACGAGATTCAAAATTTTTGCAAAATGTTCATTTTAAAGTGAGTATTAACAACTTACGCAAATTCTCTCTGTCTTTGTTAAACCAGATTAAATTTTGATTTTCATGCTACATGATATCTTACACAGTATGTAAACGTCAAGATCATACACATCATCAATGTTCAACGTTCACGCCATACAAATGATTCGATACAAGCATGTAAAAGAGAAATGCAATCCAAAACCAAAAGAGAAAGACAAAAAATGATTTTTCTGGCTCCTATGTCTAAACTGAGGCAATCACCTTTAGAGTACATACACCTTGCAAACAGATAACCTGAATACAGGTGAAAGTAGGACAGATGCGAAAAACAGCTTTCTTGTAATTATAACTCTCCATTAATTATCGTGACTTCACAGTCAACCACGTCAAGTTTGATTGGCGCTCAGGCTGTTGCACCCGATTCGTTGCCATATCATTTTATTTTCAGCCTGGCCTGCCGAAGAGTGTGAGCACAATTTAGTGTAGTTGAACCACTATTGGCTGATTTCATTTCCATTTACCCAGTCGTCTTCTATTCACTTGCTGTCTTACACTGTTGCACCAGGGGTTCGTCATAAGTATAAAGTATGTTTCATACCTATCATCATTTGTCAAACGATATCTTACGGCTTAACTAATTTTCCTATTTCACTCACCCCCGTCCTTTGTTTCCAACCATTGTTTTCTCAGGGTCTCATCGTAGATGAAGGTCAGCGCCTGAAAAACCCTGCAACCAGGCTGTATGGTAAACTTTCTAAGTTGTCAACGGGCCTGCGTCTGTTGGTAACAGGTACACCGCTGCAAAACCGCATTTCAGAACTTTGGGCGCTGTTACATTTCATACTACCGGAAATATTTACATCACTCGAAATGTTCGAGGCAAGTGTTCCTTTTCTCAAAATATCCTTTTTTTATATTTGTTATTTCATTAGGACTTGTAGTTTTAGTGAGTGCAATGGCGTATACTCAGTAAAGTGATCAAGGTGTTTTTCGTCTATGAACCCCTTCTCAAAATGTTCCTTACGTTTAACTACTTCATATTTGTGAGTAAGTCACATATATATCAAATTGAACATCACCCACAATTGACCGCAGCTGTCGCCTAGCGGGTTTGATGGGATCGGAGATTTCGACCTGTTTAGGAAGTCCTAATCGCGGGGTTATCGATTGGAGTTGACAGACAGCAACTGTGTCTTCATTTCGAGATGATCAGGCAACCTGATAATTACTCACAAGCGAAAGTGATTGAGCATTCACATATGATAATTTGGTCGTGCCTAACGTGAGGTCAATGGTGCAGCGGTAAACACGGTTGCCTCATGAACAGCATGTCCGTGGTTCAAGTCCCGGCAGTGGCGATGATATACACTACTGACGAGCTCTACTGAGAACGAAACTCGAGTCTAGTGCTTCTTTTCGAAAGGGGCCGACTGGAAAGTCTATGGGAATGCGACAGCTGCGATCAATTGTGGGTGATGTTCAATTTGAAATTAACCAAATTTCCGACTACTCATCAGTAATCATATATGTGTCTGTTTTATAATGAACACCCTTGTTCCCTCTGACCTGTTCATTGTGCACAGAACTGGTTCGATCCAGCTGTTTTAAGCGAACACGTCGGTCGTGATCGACTGGTTACTGCGGAGGTTGAGCGCTCTCTTATCACAAAACTTCACTGCATCATCAGTCCGTTTATGCTGCGAAGGACCAAAGTTGAGACCAACTTATTATTGCCACCAAAGCGCGAAATTCTTTTGCGGGTTGGTATGACGGCATTACAACAGGTATTTTCCTCATCTAATCAATCCTTACTTAACTTAGAGAGATAATCGAGTTTTTTTAAATTATCGTCGACACACTCACTGTTAGCTTTGTCTAATCGTGTGGGACTCACAGTCAACCCGCAGGTGTACTTCATACGGACCCATGAGAACTTAACAAAGTCATTTGTATGTTTTGGCACTTTCTTGTTAAGTTTGATATTCATATGAAGCACATATTTATTTTCTAGTTTTTTTTTGGTTTCGCATAGTGTATATGTTGTTATTTAACCCTTTTATCGAACGATGCCCCATTCTTAACTACCATCAATTATAATATATAATATAATTTTCAAATAACGAATGTACTGTTTTGACGATCGTTGTAGTAAGTACTCTCCATTAGATATGCGACCTAAAAAAAATATTTCCCTGCTCCCTTTTTGCTTGCCAGACGGCCTGTGTAAGTGTCACACACTAATTTCCATGTAAGCGGTAGTTACTTTGATCATAACAGTTTGCGCTAAAGCATATACCCTTTGGGCATTTTTCGATTATTTTCCGGTTAAGTTACTTTATGTCTCGGAAGTGCACTTTAGCGTGACATTAAAAATTAACTCTCCATGTGGAACCTATTCCCTCTCGAGAATTAGAAGACTTGGCCAATATTTAGGTGGCTCGTTTTACACTTGACTCTTTCAACAATGGAACACTGATTCTAAATTTTAACTCATGCGGTTGTGTTAGAGTATGACAAAAAAGATTGCTGACTTCTATACTGTTTCCACTTAATTACGAATCTAATCAGTTGTTGCGTATCATTTGGATCATTCGTGGTAATGAGTTAGCGATTTTGAGAACACACTACATTGAGCTGCACGCCCATTTAATGTCGGAGGCTGGCAAATTAGTTGACTAGATTTTGCGGACCCAACGAAACGCCACCTTATGTCAAACAGTGAAGCACTTAGATTCACAGGCTTATACAGAAGAAATATCAAAGCTCGTGCGTTGCTGTCTGTTTATTAACTAATTACGTTGCACAGCTTGCGTTGGCTGGGTCACGTACTCCGTGTCATCTGATCGTTTACCGTACCGGGCATTATATACTGAGACCACCAA
>LUCH01001721.1:63678-78950 GCA_013368495.1 Paragonimus heterotremus
AGCAAGCAAGCAGACGGAAAACAACCTGGCACACAGACAAACCTGCATCTTGGGTGATTTATGAAGATGCGTTAAATGTGGCTAGGGTAACTATAGTTATGGGGGGAAAACAACTTCAATTTCTTGTCATTAACAGCAGTAAAAAGAAATGTGGGGCGATTATTATAATAAGAGGGGGCCCTGATACGATCTGAAGCGGATGCAGTTATATACCACTGGTAGACGTACTCAAGTTAGGCGTACTCAGAAGATTTATTTGAAAGGAGAGATAGGAGGTCTTGTCGAGTAGGTCAAGTTGAAGATGAAATTACACTAGCTTCTTTTGAAAGAGAAAAATATGTCAACACTGAAATGAAGAGGAAGAATGGAATTCATTTTGAACACGTTGAAACTGTAGTAACAGTTCTAAAACTGATCGATAAACACAGCAAAATCCTCTGTATTCCTTCAGTAACGATAACAAATGCGATCAACTGAAGAGCTCCGTAAAACCAATAACAAAATCCTGCAACAAAACTTGGAACCTCAACCTCCCTTTAACATACTGAAATGACTGCACAGATAAGGTTAGCATGTGGGGCTGAAACATGCCCCATGGTCTGTCACTTCCAGCTCTTTGACTTTGATCGTAGTCCACCATACGGACATGAAGCATCGTATCTAGATTGTCCTTAGCTGTGGTCAAATTAAGCTTGAGCAAAGTTTTCTACTCACTATTGACAGTTATCCGTAGACTATGTTGTAGAAAGTACGTAAATTTTTGTCTAACCCTTGGTCAAGCAGTTGTGCTGGATACAGCGTTCATTATGGTTCTTCCACCACAACTGGAGGGGATGAGCGGTACTTTAAGATTTTCTGAAGTTACCATGACAGAAAATTGAGTGACCACCTAGACCATTTCACAAATGCGATCATCGACATCATCACAAAAGCTATGAGTCTGGCCAGAAGGTACTATGGTTTGAGCCGCTGCTCATCTCAACAGTGACGTGGAATACCCTAAAAGTAGAAACTTCACTGAATAGGTTAAAAGTTGATAAAAGAAGACTAAATGGAGGAATTAGAAATAGTATGGATACAGGTACGCCATTAGCTGTTATCTCCGATAGCTCTTCCAAACAGCGGTTTGAATGATTGCAAGGATCCCAGCCAGGCAGGCGACACATACTCACTTTGCTCAGTGGAGCAATCAAGGCTTCCATATTTCGTGACCACGTTGTTGCTTGACCACCACGTGGTTTCACCCGACTGTTATTGACCTTGGTATGTAATACTCGGTGCGGTGATCGCCCTGCTGGCATATGGAGTGCGTGACCCAACGATGGCAAACTGTGCAGCGTGATTAGTCGACTAATTGGCTGCGCATCCCGCAATACGTGTTAGCTAACATTCATGTTGTTGACGCGATCAGTCCATTTGAGGTTGACTAATTGGCGGGGACACTGATAAGCAAACATGGCCAGCTTGTTGATATCCTCCTTGCGAACACACCACATTTCCGAACCATAAGGCAAAACTGAACGTACACAAACAACATATACCTTTGCTTTTCAGCGATAACCAAACTTCTTTTTGAAACCACGGATGACGCAGTTTGGCAAAGCAACTCGTGCCTTTACTATCTTCATTGATGTCTCAACAGCAATATTACAGGCTAATGAGACAGTACTGGTCGAGCTTATGAAAGTGGCCACAGTTTCAAACGAATTGCCTGCAATAAAGATGGTAGGAGTGGGAATGCCCCAGTCACGAAGTAGCACTTTATATTTTGAAAGTGCGAAGCCCATTCCATACAAACCAGCCCAACCAGTCACCACGTTCATCAAGGTTTGGTTGTCTTCAGCAAAGCGACTAAGACAGCCGCATACTCCATACCGGCCAACCAAGCAAAATGTCATCCGTGGCAAAATTGAACAGAATGGATGGGATCAGACATCTCAGCTAAACACCAAAAGCAGTGTTGGACGCCGGAGACGGTTGTCCATAAACCCTCAATCTGCCTGCAGAGTTGGCATGCGGTGATATTCACAAATTCATGTATCTCCCTAAAAATACTTTGCGAAGAAGGCGGTAATTACAGAGACCGTTACCAGCAGCCGAATCAAAAATAGCCTGCGGGTCCAAAATGACCACGACCGTTGACTGCCTCTAAGAATGACGATGTTCCAATATCCGCCACACCGTAGGAATGTGATCAACGCACCCTCGACCGGGCCGGAATTCTGTCCGTTCTTCACGTATCTGAATTCCTCTGGGTTTAATCAACCAATGTAAACTGAAACCAGTGAGTAACTTGGACGCAACAGACGCTAGATTAATGTCTCTGTGGTTGTCCCATAGACGTCGGGCCTCCTTTCTGAAAACCAGTCACCAGATACCTCTCCAGTCTCCCAAGTCGTCTGGAGGAGCTTCGTCAGTTATGATATCAACCTATCACCACCATCCTTGAAAAGAGAATGAGAAAGGAGATTTGGATCACGAGCTTTATTACGCTTCAATAACGTGAGCTCCAGGACCAATCCTGTTGCCGACGGAAAGCCGTCTGGAACGTCATAACTGAACATTCGGATGCCGTCGTCCACATGGTCTGGTTGAGGCCAGCTGAGCTGTTCTTCAAAATGTGCAGCGTGCCTGTCAAGTCAGCGCGATCGACTGGTGATAAGCGGACTATCTTTTTCACATATGGTTTCACTTACACAGAATCGACGGCCAGTACAACCACGGATCAGAGAGAAAGACCTTCTACTATGAAAAGGCTCGTTCTATTTCTTTTGACTGTTCGACCCAGTGGTGTTCACGGTCATTGCGCAAGCTTTCAGTCAGCTTGAGTTTAAGTTCTCGACGGTCCTCGTTGTATTCAGAGCCAGGTGGGACCAGGTCACTCTTGTTCATGAGGTTCATCGACGTGACAGAAACCCAGCTGTGTCACAACTGTACGGGTGGCTCGGAACATATACCCTCACAACGAGTTTTCACAGTTGTTGCAGTTTGTCTCCAGTTTTCATTAGGATCCCTAACCACCAGTGCATCACGGTTAGCGTTCTTTACATTCTCCTCGCTCGAATGTCGGTTAAATATGTTACATTTATGAGTGTGTTATCTCTGGGCAAGTGACAAAACGAAACGGGCCTCCACGATAACATAGTCCGAGTCCAGGTGGTAACTTCAAACTGAACGACAGTCTTTAGCAGAGTTGCATTACTTGTAACCAACTGCTGTGTGATTACGTTTTGTCCATGACGGAGAAAGGCGGGTAAGCCTCCATGTTACGCAGTGCCTCTTCCTTAGTTGAATTGTGGTACTCAAGATATAGAGACCGTCTTTCGTTATTATCAGTACGTTTTATTCGAATACTAAACCTACCCCTGAGTCGCTTCTCGTCCAGAGAAGCACGATCAGGCTGGGCACTAAGGTCGCCCGTCAGTGCCATGATATCAGTGTTTAGCCTGCTTTAGTAGGTCAATGAGAGCATCGTGGAGCTCATCTTTGGTAGCTATCCGTTGAATCGCACGCCAATATAAGGAATAGACAACGCGTTTCTGATTTTCAGTTGGTGAACCCTAACCGACCTACTGAGTCTGACAGCGCACAAGCGACCGCTCGCTGCATTCCAGTCGAGCGAACGTTGTTCTGCTTTGTAACTCGGTGAGATTCCCACTGCAGCTTGACCAGGCGATTTAGTTTGGACTTCACCAGAAACCCTGAGATAGAAGCGCTTGAATCGACAGTTTTCTATAGGTGAACTCAAGTGAATAACGGTGATTGAAATGTGGACTTGCGTCTTCGACAGACGACACACACCAAGCTTTGGACTTAAGACAGTAATTGCCATTGTAGTGTACTGACGAACTTGTCAAAGAGTCTGCTAGTTGAAAACGCCAATGTTTGTCTGCTTTAAAAAGCATTTATCCCTCCAGTGTAGCAAAAAATGTCCAGTAAAGCACAGTCTTCATTGTCCAACACGCTGGTTACCGTGCTACGCACGCGCCCTTATTTATGAGTCAGAATCCTGGTCTACAACACCACCAGTTTTCCGCTCATACGTCCTGTGCACTTCTACCCGATCTATGTGTGTGATCGGCGCGTTCTATCCGGGGGTTTTCCGCCTGTCATTCTTCGTCCGTTGGTCCGGTTTCGTTGAGCGATGGTTCATCCGGTCGCTCATGTTGTCCGCTATCTATCCACTTTGGGCTTTGACCGTATTCCACCAACATGTCGAGATATTCCTCTGAATGTTGAAATAATCGCGCCTCTGATCTGGTCGTCCCTCCTATTTTGCCTCCCATGTCTCGCCCGTTTGTTCGATCCAGTTGAGCGTTCACTCATCCGGTCGCCAACGCTGTCCCCGATACACTCGCTTTGGGTTTTTTGACGTGTCTCACCGCCGCGTTGAGGTATTCCATCGAGTGTTGAAATACTCGCACCTCCGACCTGATAATCCACCACACTAGGACATACGGGAAGCAGAAAAATTGGTGGCCGGAAAAATAGAACAGGGAAGTCATAATAGATGGACAATGCCACTGTTGAGAGAATGATAACTTCTGATACTTTCCGGTCGATTATGCCACTGATGGAATTTGACTTGAATGACCCCACTCCGAGCCTCTGATTCAAATGTCTGACCTGAGAGACAACAGGATACAGGGTTTTCTTGGGGGACTCTATCCGGAGCCAATGACTCAAGAGTCTCACTCACTTGATTGTGAAGGTCTATCATAATCAGAGGGTACGATGAAGAAGACACTGGCGTATGACTTTGATCATTGCTCCATGCAGTGGATGTATTCAAAACTATATTAAGCTTTTGGATGGTACCAGATATCTTCTCGACCGTATTGGATAATACGCTGGGAATCACAGATAGCCATTGGCGATCAGAATGCTGTTTGTTTTAGGGTATCTTTTCTAGCCCCTTTGTATGCTGATTATCCAGGAAACAGCTAGTTCCGTTGTGCTGTATTATAATATTTTTTTCGATGGACTCAATCCTAGTCGTCTAGGGTTTTGTTATAAATCTGTTCTCGAAAGTCAAAGTAACTGTGCTATTATTTTCCACTTGACTGTTTATGTTTTACTGCTTTCTTGAGAACAGAAATTGTATACACAAGCTTTGCAAATCTGCCGTACTCATCACGGCAGTTCAGCGCGTTCCGCAACGTTCAGTCAGGCTGCCAGTCATCCTGCGAATTGCCGAGACAAAGGCGGTAGTCTGACTTGGTTGGACCCGGCCAATATCATTCCGGACGGTGAAAACAAGCATCAACTATCGACAACTAGGCTCACTCGCCGATCCAGGTGCGTAAGTTTTGTTCGCTGTTACCTGTGTACACCAAACTATTTTCTGGCTAAGTGCACAGGTTCACAATCTGGCATTAACTGAGCAGCCTCCCGGATGCGACTGCTACTCAGTAGTTGCTCACTGTGTTGTAAATTAGATGTATTTTAATGCACCTCAGTACTAGTAAAGCCAGTAGGAGTACACCAGATTTTCGCCAAAACTGTTGTATATAACGGAACAACTAGTAATGTAGTTTTCCCATGTTGAGCTACCACAATAGTTATAAGCAAATGACCTAACTTCAGCTTTTTTCTAACAAACTTATACGAGACAAAATTACGGAGTTGCGTCCCCTTGAAACCGTAGGGCTTTTTGGAATGTTAGTTATCAGAATTCTTCTGATCCCTCAACTCATAAAGATGAAGATACATTGATGTTCCTGCTCCGTAACTAAAGTTGTTAACATATTTTCACTGTGTACAGCTTTTTTTTAATAAAATTATTCTTTGCTGTCTTTAGTTTATGTCTGAACTTTGTTAGGCAGATGACACGATCTTCTAGTCTGTAGCCGTCATTTTTGTAGTGAAGTGGGCGTTTGAAGCCGACGACCGTCCATTAGGCGAAGGTTCTGCCACCAACTTAAAGCTTAGGGTGTACTTCAATGCACCTAACATATTGACTTGGGTTGGTGCAATGTCCATGCAATTGTGGGCACCGTTGTCCGACAGGGTGTTCGATTGCAAGTACTAATTGTTGCGTGTGTCCACATCCCACACGGACTTATTAAGGCGTTTCGATCGGAGTGCGGGCTTTGATCATTCAAAGCGGTACGCGGTGCATGTGTGCTCTCGTTACACGTATGCCTATTCGCGGCCAATGTTTGTGTATTGACTACGGCGTTAAGCAGCCTACAACGATTACCGCCGACTAGCATAGATGATCAGGAGCAAAAATATAGTGTTTACGGGATACAGAACTATGGCCAAAACAATAATTATGAGTGAAAGATCGTTGGAAAGACTGACTTACGGCGGGACCACTTAACACTCAATGAGCAGTTCCGTTTACTCAATCATTTATCTGTCTGGTGAACTGTCTTGCTAGTCCACTAGCTTCACCTTACCCCATGCTGTACATTAGAGTGGAATAATTTAATAAGTGTAATGAGTTGAAGTAAGTTTTATTGAACAACTGCAAATTTTTTTGAAAAATGAGGATATACCAACACACGTTAATATGTTCATATGATTAGACGTCACACGCAGTTTGTGATCACGATAGTTAGTTTGGATGTGACCTGCCGTTCACAGAACACTTCGGTGGGCGGCGTTTCGAAATTTATGTATAATTTCCGTTTTTATCATTAAGGTAGCGCTGCACCAATTACGCTTTGCAGAGATTCTTAACGTACCCAAAATGAATCGATATACATCAATTTTCTATACCACCTTACTTATTGAATCCATAACGATCACCTTTATCATTGGCTGATCCTGATTTATATATCTCTCATCTGATCTTATTACGTTGTCTTGACAGTACAAGAAATTAACCATAATAGGCGTGATCAACAATCATCCTTAACTGTTCCCCCTCAACCCACTTCATACTTCGTCTACTTTTATGCGCTGTCTAATACCTCTTTTGAAACATCAAACTTTGATCCGAATTCGTCATGGCTTTAAACCATGGGGTTTGTTCATAATCTGATTTGAATCGATCATATCCTTACCTCAGTTTGTTTAAATTGAATTCTCCATAACTGTGCTCCAGTCGCTGATGATATCTACGACCACGAGAGCAGCTTCCTTGTTATGTAAACGTCAAGTTGTCTTATGCAGTTATAGTAATGTTTGTTGCTAGAATTAAAACGGGGTTTTGATAGTTCCGTTAGCGTACATTATCAGGCGAGTTCATCAGGTTCAACTTAGTGAATGTTTACATGGACACTGTTCCAACCACCGTTTATGTCCATAATACTATTCTAACTGTATTAACTAAGCTTAGAATTGAATCCGTGTTTCGAGCCATGATTTAACACCATAGTTTTATCAGCCAAGCTTGTATGTATTTAGTGAATTGTTACAAAATGACAACAATCAAGCGAATTTGTTTTGTAATCCAGGTGGTCCACGGTCAAAAAGTGAATCGGTTGGGTTTTCATCATTCTACAGTTAACTGAACAGACATTTTCTAGAAACAAACAGATAATTGATTACTGATAAATAGCCTGATAGACTTGACGATTTAGATAGTGGATCGAAAATAGTATTAAACTCTCTTGAAACATTTCTCACCAGGTAGACCATTGTGGCGTTATGATTATTTCAAGCGTATCATTCACCATAGGATATTTTCGTTGAATTTTGTTTTAACCAGTACTTACTTTCTGTTAGTTCACTTTCTCGGGAACAAGCATGCGAGGTGGCTTGGCGGACAACTTGAGTTCTTTTTCAACTATTCAAGATAGCTAATTAGGAAATCTATCCGAAAGCGAAAGCTGTCATCAAATGTGTGCGTGTGTGTGTTATTTAACTTGTATTAAATAAAGCTTCGGCTTCTTATCAGCAATCTATGTATTATTCAGCAAGCTTAGCGAACCTTTAAACCTGACTAAGCAGGTTAAAACGGTTACAAGTGCAATCGTTGCTCATTTGATTGACTCTAATCATTCTGTCAGTAAGAAAGACGCTTTTCAGATTGTTTACCGTGTGCCAAGGAATCGATCAAAGATGGTGAGGTTCCGAATGTTGACCGTTGCCGAGGCCATTAGTATCCGATTACGCAACCCTGACCTCTGTGCTCAGAAGAAATTCGTGCGGACACTTAACCTACCCTGGCCCACAATCAGTCAAGCTCACGAATTGGAACAGTGATTGCGTAACTGATAACACACGCTGTCCATAACCTCTATTGACCGTTTCTCTTACTCACCCCAGTTACTGTTTTCATATTTATTGTGTTGTAATTAGCCTGATGATCAAACACGGAAAACAAGTCTTGTTCGCTACTTTGTCGTTCTCATAAGCAGTGTTCGTTCCGGAGTTATTGCTGTATGTTGAACCAGTGAGTGATAATTCCTGTGTAAATGTATACCGTTTTCGGTATTAGTCCCGGGTTTGGTGAATGAATTGTATTACAACCGTGCAACCTGATACTAAGTGAAAAAGTAAAAGATAGACTTTTCAACGAGTCCCATTGGCCTTATAGAAAATGGACCAATCAAGTGACGTCATTATAATGAACAACCTGCCGCGTGGAACAAGTTAACGTCAAATGACCCCGGTCTGTTAAGAGTCGTACATTGTGTTAGGGCTGTAATGATAGAGACAACCTTACGAGCTGTCCACTAGAGTTACAAAAATAGTTACTGTGTTCTCTCGATATATTCGGGCGTCCTGAGCATCACTCTCACTTGTAAGTAATTGGACGATCATATGTGACAGTTGGGTCACGCATAACTTGAAGTCATTAGCTCAGTAGCTAACATGTTTGCAGCATGAAAACATATGCTAAGATCCGTATCCGGGTCGTGGCAACATTGCTGATGAACTATAGGAAAAATGATATTCTAGTCCAGTGTTTTTCTCGAGAAGAGCTAATTGGAAAGCTTATCAGAATGCCAATGTAAGCTGTGCTACAGTTACATTAGTTGAACCTATGACTGCTTATCAGGATTCACATTATTCCAAAGTTGTCCGTTTTTCATCCTATTTCCATTCTTGATAGGTAATCGGGAATTTTGTCACTTCTAGATGCTTGTTGTTGGTGATCGCAGCTGTCACAGCATTCATATAGACTCTGAGGTTAACCCAGTTTAAAAGTAGGTAATACATTCTCGTATCGCTGTTGTTTGAGGTCGTCAATAGGATTAGGAGCTAGACGTTGAACTTCACCCATTTTGGTTATGAGTTGCTTCACTGCTATCCTGTTATTTTCACACATTGACTATGACTGAATCGCCATTCTTCAGAATTCATCACCGACTACCTGTGCTTAGTGTTCAGGTCTCCTGGATTGCAAATTCCGACCCAAATGATGGTGTACATTATTGACAAGCTCTAATAAGAGTAAGACTCGAGTCTGCTGCTTCTTTTGAAATGGGCTGGCCGAGAGGCTTCTCTGAATGCAAAGGTCGTGATGAAGTATGGGTGATGTTCAACTCGTAATAAGGTAACTTTGTTATTTCCTACTGTTCATCGGAATTTCAGTGGCTTTCAGATCTCCCTCAATCTTGACAGCTTTTTAGCCTCTTAGCCCGCATGCTAGTGAATTGCCCTTTTCTCTGCTCCTTTTACGTACACCTCATGGCAGGTTGCACAAGGCTTCTGGAAACTCATCTCTAGTGGGGATGCAAACCCGATCCAAAACTCAGTCGTATCGGTCGCACCACGTACATCTAACAGAGGCCAGTGCATCGGCAGAGGAAAAGTCCCCACCTATTGATTTTCTCATTTCACCACAGGTCAGTCTGAACAATGGATTAATGTTGTTACGTCGTATTGCGAACCACCCTTATTTGGCTATCGATCGACCGGATCTGAAGAATTCCGAACAACAGGTTGACTGTCAGCCTACGCAGTATATGAAACCTGTGAATGTTGACCCCCCGAGCGAACGGTCCGCTGATCTGAATAATGTGGTGGAGGTCAGTGAGAAGACTCGTCTGTTGGATCGTTTGCTGAAGCATCTGATTGAAACGAAACATAAGGTGTGTTTTCCATAGGTTTAAGTTGTATACTGCTGCGTAGTTTCAGTTTCATGACCGCTGTTATTATACAATATCCCGGAAATCTTTTTTATACTTGGCTCAGTTAAACAAATTCCTCAGAATGGTTTGCACATAAAAGACTATTATTTCTCAGATTCAACCAACACCTTACGTCCATCTTACCTGTGTTGCCTAGACCTTTGTCGGACGTTACCAGAGAGTTATAGACAAGTATAATTTGGTCACGTCTTAAATGGTTGTAGGCTTGTTTGATTTGTTTTCCAACGTAGTCTTTGTAAAATCCTCAAGAAGAGATGACTTTGTATATACTGATGACAGGCAGGTAAAGTAACGCATGGTATTTCTGCACACAGAATGCGATCTTAACTCGCTCTGCCATTTTCAGTGATCTCATGTAAACGTGTGAAATTTAGTCACCCCTGACTTTCGACCCAAACTAATCACCAAAGCAGGGTCGACGAGCTAAAGCGCGGTACTGTTGCAAATAGTATGAAGTTACTTATAACAGCCATCGTTAAGATGAGATGACATCAGCTACTCTCTGTTGTTAACGTTGCTGAATTTATACATATATCATCAGTGTTTGTTCTGATGTCGATTCTACAACAGAGCGTCGCAAACCCAAGTGGATGATCGAGTGAACTTGACGACCAATGAACAGTTGGGAGTGTAGACTTGTATGTAATGTTCAATGAAGGAACCGACAGGGAGCAGTCGTCAGCTGTGCAACCAGCAGGCTGCATGTCTGGTGTGAGCACAGAAACGATCATGCGGATGGTGAGTCATACGGGCGGCAAACACACAAGAATACAAAGAAATGTAGGCTCTGTAGACCAAAAAGTCATACACGGGCAGTCAGACGGAAACATACCACATCGCCGACAGTTCAGGATGAGCAGTCGGGGTTAATTATGTTGTCACAATATAAACCCGTGGGGTCAGTGATTGTCGCACAGATTTGAGACTGGAGATCCTTATTGATTAAATCCAATCACTGCGCCGTTGACCTCATATTGGGCACGACCGAATTATCACATGTGAACACTCAACCACTTGGGCTTATGAATAATGAACAGGTTGCCTGATCGTCGCGAGATAGAACACAGTAACAGTTCTGTTAACCCAAATCGACGACCCTTCGGCTAGGACTTCTCTCCAAGTTGAAATCACAGAAATCATAAACTTGTTGAGAGGTGTTTTAATTACTGATGAGTAGTAGGGAATTTTGGTTTTCATATAGATTGGCTACGATATGATCTACTGACGAGCTCTAATGAGAGCGAACCTCGAGTCTAGTGCTTCTTTTTGAAAGAGACCAACTGGAAATTCTGTGAGAATGCGATAGGTGCGATCAATTATGGGTGATGTTCAACCTATATAAATCCAGTCAGTTTGTTATTTCCATATTCAACAGTCATCCGTTCAAGTGAAGACGAATAACTGATGATAGAGTGGAGTGCAGCCCCTGTGAATCATAGCAAGTACTTAGAACACGATATGGTTACAAATTTATCCATGTTTCACGTAAAGAAGCGCTTAGTTGCCTGAGAATGCAGGTCTGTCTGTATGAAGTCCCAGATTGTGGCGACGGTCAAACTTCGGATGACAGAGTTTTTAACAACACCAGCTTTGTTGTTATCTAGCAGAATTGCAGTATCCTGTCAAAGTTTCTCACTCTTCCCAAAATTGCAGAAAAACTGATAAACAACGTTTTTCTTTGTAAAAGAGCTCTTTGTCATTTAACCGGAGTACAACACAACGGCGTACACAACTATTTCGGGTATGTAAATTGGGCAGTGCACGCCAGAAACTTCTTTCGCGCATCTGGCTTCCATATCCAACAGTAATTTGCCTTGACCTAGCATCCGTCAATCGCAGTTAACAAACCGTTTGTTGTCCGCCCGATTGCTGCGATATTTTAAATTCCTACGTTATGTGTAAGTATGTATAATTTGGTGTTGTAATACCGAAACGACGTGCCACTCTGTGGTCTTGAACATATTAAAATACCAAGACGAGAATTACTATATACAATCTTGATGTTATTTTCAACTATACGGTTACACTCACTGATTAACATCCATCTTATGGTGCCTGTGAATCGATTGGTACTCTGGTCACCTTCTGGTTAATTGTGGACTCGTCCCTCTACACAAGCGATGTTCTCCTTGTTTCCACTTGTTAAGGAAAAGACGGAAGTAGGCGCAAACTGGAACATCCCTGTTACGCCGTTCATACACCTGTTTATATATAGTCCTATTCAAATTTGGCCTGAGTTTGATTTGTTACAAATGTAATGCCGCTCACACGTTCGTAGTTCCTACACTGAGCTGTATTTATATACTTGCCTACGATCTTGGCTGTCAGACCTCCAGTGTAAATCACTGCCCTTTTTGTGCCTGCCGCGCAGTTCTGCGGTAACTATTGAACAGTCGGACGTGAAATTGCATTGTTACAAGTTTGGTACGAGGAACTACCGAGGTGCAGCTATTAGGTCTAAAGGTTAGCTTCCTTTAGAAAACATAGGTCTAAACGTTTCAGGTGTAATGATGTTGCTTAACAGCTGGTTGGGTTGAAATGTTTTGTGCCACATGAGATCGCCAATTAGCATATCAGACGACGGTAAAGACTAGATGTTGCTTAGAGGTAAATGTAGCACGAAGCTCACTTCAAAGCGGGTTGTCTGTCGTGACCGATTTTATTCCTTGGTTGGACCCATCCAGTAGGGATTCTAGGGGAGGTTCTTCATGTCACACACCGAAATCCATTCTGGTCGATTTTTGGTCAAATGAAGAGTTTGGAATCACTCGTTTTCTTATTATTAGTTGGAGCCAAACAATCCATCATTTCCCATGTAAGATGCGCTGGTATCCTTCACGAGTTGTGGAGTTTGTAATGTGCCTTTCGGTTTTCGAATATGAAGTAACTTGAGCAAGTCTCTACCCAACAACCCTGGAGGTATTACTCATGTAAGCTCACTAGTCCTATAAATGTCAGTTTTACCGTGACGTACTAAATACATCTGTCATTTATTAATTTTAATCGGTCCGTCTGGAGGCATGCTCGGAGGAGATCAAGTAACCAAGTCGATCAGAGCATAGCTGATAATACGATAATTTATGGCTCCAACCACGTCTACTCAATGAGTCGAAGCGTGAACCAAAAGTGGGTGTACATTAAAACACTTTGCGTTTGTCTATTTATTATTCGAGCTTAATGAGCTTGTTGCTGACCGATGCTTGTACTGACTGATCGATACCCACACCATCAGCCAGTTCGATTCTACCTTAGATTGTTCGAAAGTACATTGCAGCACGATACGTGATACTTTTCACTAACACTTGCCACGTTTCATCATATTTTACGTAAACTTCCATTGACCACACCTCACGCCTCTACATCGATATTTTCCCCACTGTGTTCTCACATATCTAGCAATGCATCACTTTTGGTTTTTACTGACAAGACGTAAAGTTGCTTAGAACCTACCCACTGGAGACCGGGTTAGAAGACTGATTGAATTAATGTCTGGAATGCTAAACCCCGCTTTTTCACTCGAAATATGAAGTTGTTAATTATTCGCACAACCACCTTGTCGGTATGCTCAATGTGTGAGTCGAATCTATGCTTTGATTTCAAATCTAATCGTCTTTATTTTTCTTATGCTGACCACGTGTAAATAAATCTGTTTTCAGCCAGCTGGATTGTGAGACCATGCTAAACAATCTGTGTGTTCAGGTTTACAAGTCGAACATACCGCGCTTCGTAACCTAACTGTTTTGCTCATTTTTTTCCAGGTGGTCATTTTCTCTCAGCTCACCATCATCCTAGATATTATTGAAGAGCTTCTTACAGCCCGAAGGTGGTCCTTTGTCCGCTTGGATGGATCGACCAAGTTTACTGAACGTCAAGAAGCTATCCTGCGCTTCAACTACGAGCCAGTGGACCGGTTGCCTGTGTTTCTAGTGTCAGCTCGTGCTGGGGGTTGTGGGCTGAATTTACAGGCAGCTGCTGACACAGTGATCATATTCGACTCCGACTGGAATCCACAAACCGATCTCCAAGCTCAAGACCGGTAGATGAATTGCGCATTTTACTATTGATCGCTGAATAACTTTTCCAATTTATGAGAAGACAACTCACCCTATTCACAACTTTGAATAAATAAACTTAGAAAACCGATTTTGTTAACTGCTAGTGTCATTCCATATCTTTGTCAGTTGAACCGAAATCTGTTGACTAATTAATCTTGCTAAATCATTTGAATCGAATAGCAAACATGTCCTATACTTTAACTCGTTGCTGTCAGTTGCTACTATCAGTAAAGGTTGGCAAAATGTATGCAAACTTGACTTCACTTTTACTATCATGCATTTCATCTCTAAAGTTAATTAGCTTGGGAATTATCGATAGCTATTGATTCGGTCGCTTATGAGTGCCATTTCGAACGTTGTTGGTTAGGTTAGCAAAACAACTCGAAGGTGTGTTGATCGCGCTCACTTGACTTTATATCTAAACAGTGAAACAACATCAGTATCTATCGTCTCTGTACTCTTGTTAGCCTTCCATCGCTGTTTCATTTTCCACATCATATGCATACATGTTGCCATTTTAGGTGCCATCGCATCGGTCAAACTCAGCCGGTACTGGTCATTCGGTTGGTCACGGCAGCTACGATTGACGAGGCCATATTAAAACGCGCAACGGTTAAGCGTGGATTGGAACGTTTGATCATGGCGCATGGGTCACTGTGTCCATCAAAACAGCATCGACGAAGAACTCCTTTGGACATTAACGATGTGATGGTACGATGTTTGTTCCTTTCCAAAAAGTATCTTACTCCCAGTGCATGACGACCAATTACATTGTTCATTAAAATATACCTAGCTTGTCGTTTGAAATAGGAAACATATATCTGGCATTTAGGTTTACGATAGAAAACTGCTAGTGGAGACACATCATTCGCAACAAAACCTATTTTACAGACAGGGATAATAACACATTACAGGTTGCCCACGCTTCTTGCCTAACAACTAAACATCACAATGTCCGTTTGTTCTTAATGAATTAAGCGATAACCGACTATAGAATCAACCAATAGTTTGCGGACGTTTTTGCTAGGGTGCGTCTTGAAATGTGCATTTGAGATTGTAACTAGACGAGTTCATTCCCGAGCTTCTGGTGTGGCTTCGTAGCCTAGCTGGTAGAGCGCTTGCCGCGTAGAGGCATTGTGTTTCTGTCGCTGGTTCGAATCCAGCC